>WNGS01004511.1:9230880-9248251 GCA_020271785.1 Procambarus virginalis
TGGTGTACGAGCTGTGCCACCCGGTGGACGGGTGGTGCGTTCGTACCTCGCGCGCTGGGGCCGGGGTGTTCGTTTTCTTTCTTTGCGGTGTACTCGTGTGTTCCGCGTCGTTCATCGCGTTTTTCTATGGATTCTTGCTCGTTTTTTCTCTTCAGTCATAGCCCTCTAATGCTGGAGGTATTCTGGATTTTATATATATGGGACGTCACTTCGTTCTCTGCTTCCGGGTGTGGGGTGGCTTAGCGTGGCGCCACCTCCACCTCTGTACTGCCCTCGTCTTCTGTTGGGCACACACCCTGGGCATATTTTCCCTTCGACTTCAACTTTTATTCCGGTAACAGTACCTACAATGCCTACAGCCTCTAATACTCATGGCGTTTTGGGCGAACCGCTAACGATGCTCTTGGTATGTTACTCTGCTCGATTGTGTTGTGGCATGGTCGTGTCTCCACTCTGCAGGTGAAGTTGTCCTGTCTGGCGACTCTTGTCGGTCAGGTGCTGGTTCCCGACTTTTGGTGGGGTACTTGCCTAGTTGTGCTTGCGAGGGTTGAGCTCTGGTTCTTTGTTCCCGCCTCTCCACTGTCGTTCAGCTGGTGTGCAGTTCCAGAGCCTACTGAGCTCTATCTTCTCTACATTTGCTCCTGTGTGTGGAGTCTGCCTCTTCCGCATCGCTTCCTAGTGCATTTCATTTCCTACCTCCTCTGACATTGCTCCGGTTCTTTTTAATATCTGTGGCTCATTGGGTACTCGGCTTCCTCCTGTGTTCCCTTGTGCATGTTCCACCCTTGGTCACTACACTATCCTTGTTTGCTCTGTCACTTCCCCGCTTGGCAGGGTTGCGTTGATGGCTCCTCATAGGGGTGTTGGGTGTTGTGTGTTTTGTTTGGGCCCTTTGCGTGTGTCTTCAGTAACTTTCCTTTGTCCGTTTATCTTATTCTTCGTTGTCCTGTGAGGCAATGCCCCGCATTTCGGTGCCTTTTGTTTTGTTTTTCGGCACCTGGATTTTTTCCCTATGTGTGGACACTCCTTCGTTCCCTCGGTCCTTTTTTGTGTTTCTTCATTGCTTGGTCTCTGATATCTGGACACTCATTCCTTGCCTATCTTTGTGCCTGGCTGCACCCTGATGTCCATGGTGTCCCTCGGTGTATGTGCGCCCTCCACTATGTAACGGGGGGGGGGGGGGGAAGGATGGATAACTAGTAAGTAAGAAGTGAGTAGGATAAGTAGAAGAGGTAGAAGGTAGATAGGTAGAAGTAGGAAAGTAGATAGTAGAAGAGTAGAAAGTAGAAGAAGAGAGTAGAAGAATAGAAGAGTAGATAGTAGAAGAAGAAATGCTGCCACCATCCATTCTAGACCATTACATACAAGACAAGGAATGGAACTTGTCTGTATCACCATAATATACTCAAAGATATTATCAAGAGGTATGCTCCATCTGTATCATGTACTCATTCAGCTTCATGAAACCAGTAACCGCTGAGGTTTTATCATCTCACTCAAAAACTCTAGGGAACAAAGTTAAAGACAATATAAATAATAAATTCAATTATATTTCACATGAAGTATCATAACTTAAGCACTTCCATTTGATGTTAAAGGTTACTATGCAAAGTGAGTCATCATCCAGAAATTTGAGAACCCTACAACTGTCTGCCCCTGATCATCACACAGCACTTGTAAACCCGATCAAGTCACCTTAATGCTCAACTCACCAAGTGTCGCCTATAGCTGGATAGAGGGGGGGGAGGGGGGTCTGTAGTTGCCAGAGACTGTCCCGCCCCGCCGGCTGACAGCCTCCTCGGCTGTTCTTCTGCTGGCTGGTCTCCTATCTCTTCTTTTGTTATCCTCCTCCGATAGCTATCGATATGAATCGATAGCTCTCCGAGTATATATTGGGAACCTAGTAGCTAACTCCGCCCACAAGTAGATAGCCTCCGGCACTCTACCAAGCCACTCCTTAAACGTCGGCATGTTTGAAGGCTACCAGGCTACGATTATCCGATTAGCGGCAGCAAGGTGAAATTCGCATGATCTGACCTCAGGTCACTTGGTGGTCATTAATACTTAGAGGGTGTGAGATTTAGGCCGACAAGCTGGCGCCTCTCTAATTGCTTGTCTCTGACTCGTGTATCTCTATGTATGTAGTAAATAAAACTAAACCAAACACCTACGGTGTTACAACTATACCACTTGGTAGTGGGTCATGTACATTGTGTTACCGGCTGCTACTTGGTCTGTATTCGGGGTTTTCCTTGCCTATTTCCGTTTTTCCTCCTCCTATGCTACACTTGACTGTGTATCTGGGTCAGTGCTTATTGGCTATACTGATGTTGGGTTCTTGGGTGGGCCTCTGACTTCCATGCTTTTGGACTACCCCGAGTGTTCTGTTTTGGCACTGAGTTTCTTCACTTTTTCTTTGTATCTCACAGCAGGCTTCTGTGTTGCGCTGTCTGTGGGGGTTGTGGCCTTTCGGTCCACCACTCCTGCCCAACTGGTTCCTTTTCTTGGGACGGGTAGATGGGATTGCTGTCCTGGCTCCGGCTTTTTGTTCCTTTTCTGGAACGTGTGTTTTTGTTTTCCTGTGGTTCACGTCCTGCGCAGTTCTCCTCCTGGATACCTCAGAAAAGTGTACATTGTTCTTCCCTGCTGGAGCTGGTTGCACTGCTCGTTTGGGTTGCGGGGTCGCTGTTTTTTGCTTTGCATCTCTTGCTTTCGTTCGTAGTGTTCGTTTTTCCTTGTTGGTCTCTGCCTGGGCCCTGGCTCCTTGGTGTTTGACCTTGTTGGTCCTTCTGGGGTCCTGGGGGGGGGGTTTCCTTCCAGACAGGGTGTTTCCTCCCAGACGGGGCGTTTTCTGCTCGCCCGGGTTGGTTCCTTTTCGGCTCGCTGAGATTGGGTTCCTTGTTTCCCTGGCGGCTGTTCCTTTTGGTTTTGCTTGCCTTGGCGAGACCTGCTCCTTTCCTTGGTTCCGGTTCTGTGGGTTTTATCGTGGCTCCGCCTCTTTATGGATCGGTCCAGCCCTGTACAAGGCTAGTTCGTTCTTCCCCTCGAGTTTTCGCATCTCGGGTTTTTGTCTCTAGTTTCTAGTCGCTTGTGTGGGCACTGGTGGCTTCGTTGTTGGTCTCCCACCTGCGTGCTTCGTCTCATGGCGGTGTGTTGTTTTCCTGGTGGTTCTTCCAGTTTTCCTATCACTGTGAAGGGTCCTTCAGTCTCTGATAGGGTTGGCTCGTTTTCCCTTCGGGGTTGTTCCGGGACCGTCGTTTG
Source organism: Procambarus virginalis (assembly GCA_020271785.1). NCBI lineage: Eukaryota > Metazoa > Arthropoda > Malacostraca > Decapoda > Cambaridae > Procambarus > Procambarus virginalis. Next base: position 9,234,142 of record WNGS01004511.1, read on the forward strand.
AGTCGGTGTACTGTCTCCTCGTCTTGGGTGGTGCTGGCAGAGCCACTTCAGCTTGCGTTCGGCGTTGCTGTTCCTTCTGCTTCGTTCCGCTTTCTGTCTTGGGCGTTGTTTCGCCTCCGGCCTGCTCTTCTGTTTTTGGTGCCATCCTGGTCGTTGGCCCGGGTGGTTTATTTTCTTTCTTCTCCTAGTTTAGGTCCTTGGGTTGCTGCTTGGTTGGTCTGGCCGGGGGCTCTTCCTCTGTTGTTCGATTGTGGTTTTTCGCTGTTCTCTTCACGTCTTGGCCTCTGGGGTCATGGACGCGTTTTGGTTCACCGCGTTCCCTTTCTTCCCTCATTCCTGTTCTAGGGTTCGGGTCTTTTGGATCTTTGTTTCGTCTGTGGTCTGGGTTTTTTAGGTTAGGGCGCGTGGCGTCCACCTCCCGGATCCTTCCCTATTTTCCTTATCTGTGGCGAGATAGCTCCGGGAAGCCGACGGGGCTCCCCCCAGAAAACCAGCGTTGAATGTAATGAAAAGCCATTTTCTGGGTGAGTCCCGGAGGCTTCCCGGCATCCATCCCTCCGGTCGGTGGTGTTTTTCGCATATTTTGACATCCAGTCTAAGAACTGCCAGTTGGATCGCCAACACGGATGGTCTGGGGCTCCCCCTTCCCCCTCCCGGGCAGGATGTTGCGCAGACGGTGGAGAGGCGACGTGATGTCATGTTGGTTTGATAATTTTGTTTGGGGAGTTCCGTCCACTTGTTCGATTTTCGGTGGAAGTATTTTCAACAGAATAGGGGTTTGTTTTGGGGCGCCTACCTTTCTGGGTGCCTTTCCCGGTCGATGGCAGACATAGAATGCTCCCAACCACAGTGGGGTTTCTATAGGCCATTGCTTCTCGTGCCTCTCTGAGGGGGGCCAGGTTCTGGCTCGTGGTCCCCGATAGGCAAGAACTCTAAGCACTTAGACTGATGCCAGAAAGTTATACATATCCATTCAGCCTGGATAGCTCCGGGGAGCCTCCGGGACTCACCCAGAAAATGACGTTTCATTACATTCAGTGCTGGTTTTTTCAACTTCCCCCTGTAAGAATTCTGCTTATCCGAATGTCTGGCTTATCCGGTGAGGGGTCCTTCTCATACAGCCCAGATAAGCAGGCTTAGATAATATCACCAGTTATTTGTTAAATGTACAGTATTTACATAACAATCAGTGTTGAACTCTTTTTCATTGGATTTCATCATTGGAATCTCATGAGTATACCATTCTTGGTGCTTCTGGTGTAAATACAGTGTTTTGTGGGTGAGTGCCCTTAGGGGCTTCCCAAGCATAACTCTGGTAACACAAGCCTTAATCCGTCGCATGAGACCTTCGAGAGAATCGAGACCCATCTGTTACCTTTTTGAAGCAAAGACCAATTTTAGCTCACAGTAAGGGGGGAAGGGATACCAAGGGACCAGAGATCATCTACAAAAATGGTAATCATCAACAAGAAATCATTGTAGCAACAAAACTAGTGACTTCAAGGAAATTAGACAACCCTGGATAAATGAGGTAAACAGTCATTGCTGCATGATAAATACCCTGACTGTGATGCACTTGACTACCAACAGTTGGCAGCCCATGTCACCCGAGGTCTAAGCCAACCTGCCTCTTCACTCTTCCACCTAGTGTCATCAGCCCAGCTCCTATAGTCTCTGCTGGGCTCATTGCCTTCTCATTGCTCAACTAAGTGGTGCACCTTTCAAGATGCACAGAGTGCCTTAAGGCACCCAATCGGGGGGTGTGCAGAGTGCCATAAGGTGCTTTTAGGTATAGGGAAGGATTCAAAACTCCCACGGGTACACAGGGCTCACATCCTGTGCCTCAAGATTCCAGTAAACATATGCCATCTTGAAAAAATCATCAGCATCCATACTGACTGAGAACAATCAAGGCTGGTGCATGCAGCAGGAGCGCACAGCCCTGCTGTGCAGCTAGGGGCCACAGCACCACTTAATAATGATGAATAAAATTTACAACTGCAATTATTTTGCATTGATAGTGTCAGATGATCCTGTGAAAGATCGTGTACAATGTTCAGATATCAGTGAATACAATGCTAGATATGATATTCACAACATGAGGTAAACACACACAGCACCCAGCCATAGTTTCCTGCATCTACTCATCATAAAATGACCTCATGTTTGTTCACAATATAACCTTGTGGAAATGGATTAATTTTCAGGATTTTGTGACAGGAATGTGGTAATAACAGGAGTTTTGTAGCCAGTCATAGCGAGATGTGTAAAATATTGGAGGCATTCATTGTCTTGTATCACGTGACTGCTGGTGTCGTTTGCTTGTATCATGCTCCATGCTGCCTCCATGCTGTGTTTTGATTTCATCATCATACTCATCAGAACTCCTTATTACTGGTAGTTTGTTATGGTGCATATAAATGTTTATAGTGATGTATAATGTGTATATAATGTAAGAACTGTATGTTGGGAGAAGCAATCTTGGCCAGTGAGGTAGTCATAGTGGCGCTATGCTCCATGGACTTGTCAAACCAACTTAATGGTTTATTATGGTGTGCAACAATTTATGTAGTTATAAATAATGTGTGTATATAGTGTAATAACAGCAAAAGTACCATTAGATCTAAGAATATAATATACCAGTCTGTCACTTTATATGGCACCGCTTTCTTAGCATAGCGATGTTCCACACATTTAACTACATAAATTACACACTTTTGATTAATATTACAGCAAAAAAGTAGAGTAAAAACCCATGAGACATTTAAATAATTATGAACACTTATATTCACGGTAACTGCCGTCCCATCGGGTAGCTGGGGCGAGCGTGTCTGGGCACCTACTCACTCGGCGCCCTTAAATGGCTTAACCTCTCAGCTCTATTATGGCTAAAGTATGTTACATACAATATTTGATTTTAGTTTCTTGTCATCAGAGACTGCATTTTAACAATATAAGATAAAATAATTTTTTGGAAATAATTTATTCCGGTGCACCACGGAAGTGTCATCATATGGAAGCAGTGCAGTGGTTAATCCTATTACTCCTTATACTTTGTGTATATAAGCCAACAAAATTATTTTATTAGTGTAAGATTTTTATATGTTCATCTTGTAAAACCTGTCTATTTCAGTCTTAAGTAATTTTAGTACATATATATTCCTATTACAACAATGTTATATTTCTTAATAAGGTAACATTATAAGCCCACATTAAAGTAGATAAAAAAAAATTGTTTTTATTTCCCTTTTACAGATAGTTTTGAGAGTATTAGATACTGTACTCATATTCACATAAGAGGGAGAACACTTTGCCTTTTAACTCTTAAGTATTGTAGCTTCTGTCGCCCTCAAGCAATAAACCAATAGTACTCCTGTTGCCTGTGGATGATTTAATGTGCCTCTATATAATCATAGTTCCTATATACCTGTACTGTATTCTATGTATTTACCTAGTTGTGCTTGCGGGGGTTGAGCTCTGCTCTTTCGGCCCGCCTCTCAACTGTTACTAACTACTATTTTTTTTTTTTTTTTATCTTTTTTTCCCCACTCCACACACACACACCCCAGAAGCAGCCCATGACAGCTGACTAACTCCCAGGTACCTATCTACTGCTAGGTAACAGGGGTATTAGGGTGAAAGAAACTCTGCCCATTGTTTCTTGCCGGCGCCCGGGATTGAACCCAGGATCACGTGTACAGGGTGCTTTTCGCTCAGCCACCGGCCCCTGAAGGAAATCATTCAATATTAGAGACCTCTGGCAATCATTTGCCATATTGGGAAAAATCTTGAAAGGCTTGGTTACCATACAGGGCATTAGTATCAAAATTGGTACCATGTCAGGTGCATCACCATCTTTTTACTGACATTCACATGCATTGCACACCAATGTCGTAGTGCAAAATTTCAAGGGCTTACGGACCAAGAAGATATTTGATTAATCTATTACAAATAGTTTACTTGAAAATTAATTCTCATAATTTGACGTTTTAAACATTTCTTACTAGCTATGGCAAAACTAAAATAATTTTTCATTTTTTCCAACATCATAAGTAAATGTTTTGTGACATAAAAAGGGTAGAGAATTTTTAGCAAAATTAATGTGCACCAAGAAAACAACCTAAAAATGGGTGCATAAGTTAAGGTAAAATATTGGTGGCTGAGAGTTGGAATAAAAACCCATCATTGAATTAATGAAATACATCTTTCAGGTAAAGCCCCATTGGTTCTCTGAAGATATCTCTCATAAGTCACAGGACTTCTGTTTGTCCTACAAGGAACCAAAGTCAGTACCTGGCCCCCCTCAGAGGTGCAGGATGTGAGTGACAGTCTGCCACTCCACTGGGAAGGCATCCAAAAAGTTTGCAAAGCTTTACAGATACCTTCATGGTTAACAGAAAATAAAGCATCAAAACAGCCACACAATTTCACACATGATTCAAACAAAACAATTGGTTCATTCAAAACTAACTCAAACCCTCCAATGTTAGTCCCTATAGTTGCCACCAGGGCTGGTCCCATTGACTCAATTCTGGACTCAAAAAACAACCCATTGAGGAACCAACGAACCAAGATGGAAAGGGGTAGGCAACCAAGGAGCCACCAGGGCTCTACCAGAAAGAGGTGTTTCATTACAGTCAACACTGGGTTTCTGTGGGATCCTCTTGGTAGCTACCTGATGACTACCTAGTGATGATTTCGAGGATCAACATTCCCGCGACATGGTCTCTGACCAGGCCTCCTGGTCGCTGGTCTGATCAACGAGGCTGTTCAATATGGCTGGTCGTAACCTAACATAAAAGTAACAGCCTGGTTGATCAGGTATCATTTGAAAGTTCTCGTCATGTGTCATTTTGAACACTGTAAGAGGTCAGTCAGTTATTCCCAATATGTGTCGGGGAAGAGTGTTTAAAAGTCTTGGGCCTTTGATGTTGATAATGTATCTCTCTCTCATTGTGCATATTGAGAGTCAGTCAACTTGGGGAGTAGAAAAAAAACAAAAACCCTCTCCAGATATGCAATTCTGCTCTACAGTGGGGCTATTTTGCACATCCTGTCATGCCTCCTGGTCTCGTGTGGTGTTATTTCTGTGTGCAGATTTGGAACCAGTCTTTTTAATATTTCCCAAGTGTAATTATTATGCATCTTTCCTGCCTGTGCTCTAGGGAATACAGATTTTAAATTTTTAGGTAATGCCAATAGTTTAGATGTTTTATTGAGTGGATTTTAGCAGTTAAAGATCTCTGCATGCTCTCCAGGTCGGCAATTTCTCCAGCTCTGAATGGAGCTGTTAGTATGCAATAATATTCCACTCTAGAGAGCACTAATATCTTAAAAATTATCATCATTGGCATGACATCTCTTGTTTGGAAGGGTCTTGTTATCAAACCTGTCACTTTTCTTGCCGTTGTCACCGAAACTTTGTTGTGTTCTTTAAAGTAAGGTCTTTGAACATGATTACTCCCAAATTTTTTATATTACTTTGTTTCAATAGTGTGGTTTGACCATGATTCATATGTGGTTTCTGCTTTGATGTTTTAATTTTTCCATAGTGTAGTAATTGGAACTTATTATCATTAAACATCATGTTCTTCTCTGCGGCCTATTGAAAGACTTGATTGACTTGATCGGATTGGAGGTTTGCTGTGTCCTCTATATTGTCTGCTCTTGTGAATTTTTTTTCTTTTATCTGCAAAGGATAATAAAGTACTATAGTTTATGTCCTTGTCTATGTCTGATATGAAGATGAAGCAAAGTACCAGAGCAAGCATGGTACCTTGGGGGGGGGGGAACTCGGCTTTTCATGGTGGATGATTCATATTTTACTTTGTTGACCATTACACTCTGGGTTCTGTTTGTTAGGAAGTTAAGGATCCATCTCCCTACTTTGCTAGTAATCCCTTTTGTATGCATTTTGTGTGCAATAACACCATGGTCACATTTGTTTAAAGCTTTTGCAAAATCTGTGTATATTACATCCATGTTTTGTCTTCCATGGCATCTAAGGTCATGTCATAGTGATCTAGCAATTATGAGAGGCAGGGGCTCGCTGTTCTAAACCTATGTTACCCAGGGTTATGTAGACACTGTGATTCCATGTGTTTTGTGATCCTACTTCTTAGCACTTTCTGTGGGGAGCCCCTACAGCTCCCTGGAGCTATCAGGTTAATGTGTGTTATATTTGTTATATTAGACCAGGACATTAGCTATGGAGTTCGACCTACCAGGGACCACACGCCAGAACCTAGCCCCTTTAGAGAAGTTTCAGAGAGCAATGGCCCTGGAAAACCTCCTCTGTTGTTGGGGGTTTTCCTCACCTGCCATCGACTGGGGTTAGGCACCCAGAAAGGTAGGCATAACAAAACAAACCCCATATGGTAAGAAACTAATAATGAAAAACTAAAGAGAGAGGTAGAACTCCCTTCAATCCCAAGGAAACGAGCAAACAAGCAAATGTTACTCTACTGCGATGTCGCTTGTCCACCCAGCCCCCCCCTCCCTGAGAGGGGGGAGGGGGGGGACCAGGACCTACTCACGCCAGCTGCCTAGCTCTTCAGTTTGTAAGCTGATGTCAACCCGGACAGACACTTCAACCGGGACAGACACTATATGAGTCGGATTGGGTGGTTATAGATCGGAGCCGCCTCGTATGGGCCAACAGGCCTTCTGCAGTTACCTTTGTTCTTATGTTCTCTGGCCTCAAATTCCTTGGCAGTGTTTTGTCTTCATGGTGCCATCTGCTGTTATTGTAGTGTGTGGTGGCCAGGGGTTACTTATCAGTACAGGGCCTGCATGCACCTAGGGGCTCCCTTCCCTAAACGCCCTGTGAGTACTGCCCTTGTGTGGTTAGGGTTCTCTTCCCTGGGGCGTTTGGAAACCATTTCCATGGAGGTTCTTGCTGCTCGGCATTTACCTCTCCATTGGGACCAGCTGGGTTTTGGGGCCTTTGTTTGGCCTTGGGTAAGAAGTGGTATTGTGCTGGTTGGGGTGTCAAGGTACAGCTTGCCAACTATGTGGTGGCTGGTTCCTGTTTCCTCTGGGAATGCTGTACTTTTGCAGGGTTTTTATTTTATTTTCGTTTTCATTTGCCTGGTGAGGGTCTGCCTATTGTGGCTGAAGTTCCACTGATAATATTTTGGTGTCCCTCTTCTAGACCCTCATAATTGTACATGTCACAGGGGTTTCAGTGTTGTACTCTTTCCCTTTGTTAACTTTGGGTTTTAACTGGTTAACAACACCTTGCCCGGCTTCCTGTAGTCTACACCCTATGGGCTCTGGAAAACCCTGTCGGGGCTTGGTGACTACTGGATGTGTCTTCCGGGTTCCAGTCCGCCTTGGGCAGGTTCATTGGTTGCTGTGCCCTTGTCTCAGGGTGACAGTCACTTCTTTTGCGTCCATTGTGCTGCCTGTTGGGTCAACGACACCTTGAACCGGAGTCTTGCGAGTCATGTTCTCTGCCTGTTCTCCAGTACTATTCTGATGTCATTACTGTTAGAGTACATGCAGCAGCCGTGTTGCATGCTAGGTTTCAGTTGCTGCAATGCATTAGGTTGGTTTCCCACCTGGATGCCCCGGGGCTGCCCTGTTTTGGTTAGGTGTTGTTCGCCCTTTATTCCCCCTCCCTGTTCCTGGCTCCAGACCGTCTGTGGGTTTCGGGGTCGGGGTGGGGTTAGTTGGTGCTGAAACTCTGGCGGCTTCAGGAGGCTACTCCATTTGGGTTGGGGATGATGTATTTAAGCCTGCTCCTCCTGCCGAGGTGTCTGGGTCTTACCAGCGGCCCTTTCTTTGCTGCCTTTTTCTTGGGAGGTAGAGGGCGTGGAGGACGGCTCTGCCCCATGGCCTCTGTTGCGGATTCCCAGGGCTGTGGGGGGGGGGGTGCCCACTAGCAGTTCTGGGGCTGTTTGCCCCGGCTTGAGTTTTCTGCCTTCTGGGCAGGGTTTTCGTCCCTCTCGTCTGCTTCTTATCCCACATATTGGTCGTCAGGGCAGCACTCCGGTTTGTTTACATGTGCCTGGGTGTGTGCACTCGCGTTTTGGGGCAGTTTTTCATCTCCTTAGGAGGTTTTATCCTCCTGTTGCCATTTCTCTGCTTTGCTTTCTTTTCTAGGGCATTCTATCCTTCTCCTGTTCCTCTGGGAATACTTGGATGTTGGTTTTTCCCCTGGTTTTGTGTTTTCTGTCTGTGTTTGGGTCTGGGCCCTGGGGTTGGAGCCCAGTGTTCCTGGCTGTTTGCTATGCATGCTCCCATGCCTTTAGGGGCTCCTTGGTTACCTCCTGTGTGCCCCGGTCCTGCCTCTTCTGGGATTCTAGAGATTTCCTTGCTTGCAGACTGCTCTTCTTGGGTCTTGGCACATGTTTGTGGCCATGCCAGGGCTTTAGTTTTGTTGCCAAGGTGGACCTTTGGTGCAGCTTTTGTGCTGTCTCCCAGTGCCTTCATCTGGCCAGTGCGGTGCTCTCTCTGCCTGCCGGTCTACGGCTTGTCTTTTTTCTTTTCTTTTATGTTATTTTTTCTCGGAAAGGGGCACTGATCTCTTCGCTGTTGACAGGGTGATGAGGAGGGGGGCTTGCTCTGCTTGCTCACGCTTGGTCCTGCAATTCATGGGCAATTTAATTTTGTCTTCTGACCTGTGGTGGTGTTGGATGGCTCCTTCCCCTCTGGGGGTTCAGAACTGGCGAAGTGGGCTTCTTCCCCTGCGCTTTGTTGGGTCATCTTGGTGTGGGTGAGCATGGGTGTGGTCGAACCGACCCCTATCTCGGGTGGGTTCCCGTCTGTACCAGTGCCATTATGGGAATGTGAAGATTTGAGGTTCATTCTGGACTTGTCTCGTCTGAAGACTAGAATCCTTGCCCCCTTTTCGGATGACCACTGTCTCAGGTTCGGCTTCTTTTGGAGCCGGGTGCCTGGGTGATGTCTCTGGAGCTCCAGGTCGCGTATTGGCATGTCCCTCTTCATTCGGGGTTCGGGGACTGGCTAAATTTCGTGGTGGGGATTCTAGCCTACCGCTTTCGTTGCCTTCCTTTTGGCTTGCATTTGGCACCTTGCGTGTTCATGCATCTCACCCGGGTCGGGGGTTCTGCTAAGGGTTCAGGCCTACCTTGACGATTGGCTGGTGTGGGCTCCCAGTCGGTCCACTTGTCTGCTCGCCAGGAGTGTGATTGTTTCCCAGCTTGTCAAGTTCAGGTTCCTGGTATCCTGGCGGAAGTCCCATCTGGTGTCATCCCAGGTTTGAACCTGGCTGGTTCTTGTTTGGGACTCTTGGAATGCTTTTGTCTCTCTCTCCAGCAGCATTGCTGCGGCTGCTGTCCCGCCGTCGGCTGTTTCTGAGGAGATCCTGGGTCTCTCAGTGGTTGCTTGAGTAGTTGTGCAGGTGTTGCACTTCGCTGTGCTGGTCTACCTGCTGGGTCAGGTTTGGCTCTGGCATGTGTTCTGGTTCCTCTGGGTTCGTACCCTGGGGGGCCTTGCGTCATTTGCTGTGTCGCTGACTTCCTCTTCGGGGTTTTTGGGGTTCAGTGCCTTGGTGCATCCCCGAACCCTTGCTCAGTGTGTTCACGGAAGCGTCGTCTCTTGGTTGGGGCTTTATGACCAGTGCTCGCCGGGCCGGCCAGGGGCGATGAGTCCGTCATTCCGTCGGGCTCACAGCACGGTGCGGGAGTTCACAGCGGTTTGGTTTCACTTCGGAGGGTTCAGGTTGCTCGGGGATCGACCATTCGGCTCTATTCGGAATGTTCTCCAGTGGTTAGTTGCCTGAACCGAGGGGGGTTCTCTTCGATCCTTGCCTCTTTGGGGCTGGTCGCTTTGAGTGGCTCTTCTGCTGGCTTCTCTGGGTTTGGCTGTCCATGCAGTTCATTTCCGGGGAGTGTCTAATGTCCTGGCAGATGGCCTGTCTCAGTTCTTTCCTCTGTCCATGGGTTGGACGGTCAATGCCGACACGTTCCGTTGGATCTGCCAGATGTATGGTCTCCCAGACGTGGACCTCTTCGCGTCGGCTTGGTCCCGGCGTCTCCTGATCTGTGGTGCCCTTCCCAACTGCGAGGCTGTCGTGGTGGACACCTTTCGGCAGGACTGGTCGTAATGGGGTTGCCTATACCTCTTCCCCGCTTCGGATTCTGGCTCTGTTAGTCCTACCAGGGGCATGTAGTCCTCGTGGCCCCTTGGTGGCCCTTTGGTGGCAAGCCCAGCCTTGGTTCCAGGCGCTGCTTGTTCAGTGTGCGAATCTGGGGCGTTTCCCGCAGCTCCGCCTCTTCCAGCAGGACGATCTTGTCTGGTACACTGCTGGTTCGATCTTCTCCTCTGCTCTCCGCGTCTGGATGTTTTGACGCAGTTTATCACCAATTTTGTGGTGATCAGAAGGCTTCGTTGATAGTGTCCCACCTGAGAGCTTCATCTCGGGGGCAGTATGATATTTCCTGGCGTTCTTTCCGCTGTTTTTCTCTTCATGGGTTGTCTTCTATCACGGATCAGGTTGTCTTGTCCTTTCTGTCTTGACTTATTCAGGACAGTCTTTTGAATCCTCGTACTGTCTCCTCATATCATGTGGCGCTGGCAGAGCCGCTCCAGCTTGCATTCGGGGTGGATGTCTCTTCTGCTCTGTCCAGTAAGCTTTCTCTTGCTTTGTTTCACCCCTGACCTGCTCATGCACTGCCCAAGCCATCCTGGTCCTTGGACAGGGTGTTCTGCAATCTTTCCTTTCCTCAGTTTGTAGTGGCCCCTTGAATGAATTTCCCATGTGTGAATTTCAGTTAGGTTGTGATCCGAGTAACATGTATTTGTAATCATTATGTTCCTAATCAGTTCATCATTGTTTGTAAAAAAATTAGATGCAAGGTGTTTTCTTTCCTAGTTGGTTCTTCTGTTTGCTGGTTTAACCCTTAACATGCTCGGGGTCTAATATCCTGCCATCCCCACAGGCGCATGTCATTTTGAAAAAAAAAAAAATATTTTTTTTCTTCCTAACCTGTTAATTTGTGTTCACTGATCACGGGAAAAATAATAAAAAAAATCGTAAATGCCATATATTGCCCGCTATAGGGCGGGGAAGTCTGGCAAATTATAGGCGCTGACTCAGCATGCGTCCCAGGCGGTCTGTTGCTCGCTAGCTGTCAGGCCAGAGTTGCCACAAAGAGATAATTACCTAATTATTTCAATGTCTCTGATTGATGTTTCATAGTTTTTTTGCTGTAATATTATTCAATAGTGTGTAGTTTGATATATTTATATAATAAAATGAGTGAATCATTGCTGTACTCAAAAATATGGTGTGCATATTGTTGATTCAGTTATGTTCATCAATCAGTGAACAAATACTTTGTCGGTTATTACACTATAAGCACAGGTTATATATAAGTATCTGCATGTTCTGTTCACTATAACGAACCACTAAGTAGCTATTATGAGTCAAAAAGTAACGAGGAGTGACCGCCGTGTACCAGCCAGCCACTCCCGCCCTCCCTCCAGTCATCTGACTCGCCCACATTCTCCTCCCACAATACTGTTTTTGCTATAATTCACTATATACAGACGTTATATATAAGTATCTACATATTTTGTTCACCATAACTGTACATCTAAGCTTGTATAGTGAGTAAAGTCACAAAGACATAGGACCTAACACAGTCAGCTGATGGCTGCCTCCCTCAAGGCCAGACACTAATATTTCTCCTCCAACAATACTGTGTGGTGTTATTACGCTATATACACACATTATAAATAAATATCTACCTGTTTTATTCACCATACTTGTACAAATAAACTGGTATGGTGCCCATAGACCATCGTGGTAACCAGTAAACAACACCGTCGTCTGCACGGTGGCCGGTCTGCAGACGACGCCACCGCCTTCACCAAAATGGCAGCTCCAAACCTTCTCTTGCTGTTTATACCCTCTATACACACGTTATATATAAGTATCTACATTTGTGTTCACTATAGCGAACCACTAAGCTGGTATGCTGAGTGCAGTCAATAAAAGGTGGCCACACACAGTCAGAAAACATCGCCACCACCCTCCCTCCCACAGCATTACTCCTCCCTCCATGGCGCACAGCGCTAAATATCATCGCAATCCTGCTATTATCAGAACCCTGGTCACTTTTATCACAGTCGGGGGTCTTCTGTAATAATATCATCGCTACATAATAGCATGAACAAGTATATTTTGGCATTTTTAGGCGATGCTGTGGTCACAAGCTGAACAGCAGTGCTGTGAGCTCATGCTGCGTGCTTCAGGCTTGGTAGCTTACGCGATACTGAGGCCCCTAACACCCGGGAGTTTGGCCCACGATTTTTTTTAAAAATGGCGTCTGTTTACAAGAGCCCTGATGAAGGTGTGGTGAACCCCGTGTATCCGCGGGCCGTTTAAATCTTGCGTAGTACTCCAACACATCATATGACGTGAAGAGCAGTTGACTGGTAAAACGCCTAGCACGTCATATGATGTGATGCGCACTTTAAGGGTTAAGGCAAATTTGTCACACATCAGCAAGGTCATCTGTGTGTGACTGTTCACTTAAGGGACCCTTTGTGGGAACCGACCTGTGAGATTTATATTTAATTTATATGAATTTATATAGAATTTATATTTACGTTAATTTATATACTTCGATAGCAATTTGTATAATGTTAAGTGGACTCTATTTCTGCAATAATCTCACAAATCGATCCATACACATTAGGGGGGGTTTATATTAATTTATATATATGCAGCCAATCAAACTACAGTATTAACTACACATATTAGTTATACATTGAGGAGGTTCCTTATCTTATTACACAGCAGGCTTAGTTCACCAGGTATAACCAGGATGTAGACACCAAATTATCCTATTTTGAGGCAGCTTCCATCACCCATAGTAACTGATACACCAAGTCTTGCTTCCTCTTCTTGTACCTGTCAAAGGTGCTAGCTGTAAAGCCAGAATCCTAATATATGACAGGTATATCAGAGAAAACACTGTATAATGATTCAAATAAAGACCAAGGCTTAATTACCTTTAGTATGAGGCGAGTTCGCATTCTAACCGGTACGCCCAATATCTACCAACATTAACCCTTAAATGGCGCATAGCTATATACCATTTGACACCCACAGGCGCATACAAAAAAAAAAAAAATTATTTTTTCTTCCTAACCTGTTAATTTGTGTTCACTGATCACGGGAAAATAATAACAAAATCGTAAGTTGAATATATTGACCGCTATAGGGCAGGGAAGTCTGGCACAAAACAGGCGCTCACTCAGCATGCGTCCCAGGCAGTCTGTTGATCGCCAGCTGTCAGGCCGGAGTTGCCACAAAGAGATAATTGCCTAATTATTTCAATGTCTCTGATTGATTTTCGTAGTTTTTTTGCTGTAATATTATTCAATAGTGTGTAGTGTGATATATTTATATAATGAAATGGGTGAATCATCGCTGTACTCAAAATATGGTGTGCTTATTGTTGATTCAATTATGTTCATCAAACAGTGAACAAATACTTTGTCGGTTGTTACACTATACATACACAGGTTATATATAAGTATCTGCATGTTTTGTTCACCATAACGAACCACTAAGTTGCTATTATGAGTCAAAAAGTAACGAGGAGTGACCGCCGTGTACCAGCCAGCCACTCACGCCCTCCCTCAAGTCATCTGACTCGCCCACATTCTCCTCCCACAATACTGTTTTTGCGTTTATTCACTATATATACAGACGCTATATATAAGTATCTACATTCGTGTTCACCATAACGAACCACTAAGTTGTATGCTGAGTGGCAGTGGCAGTAGTGGCAGCCCGCCACTGGCTGCCACTGCCACTGATGGACGTCACAGTCAGCTGATGGCTGCCGCCCTCAAGGCCAGACGCACTAATATTTCTCCTCCAACAATACTGCTTGTGGTGTTATTACGCTATATACACACATTTATATATATATCTACCGGTTTTATTCACCATACTTGTACAAGTAAACTGGTATGGTGCCCAGACCATCGTGGTCACCAGTAACAACACGATAATTCCTGCAGACGACGCTCCTCTCTCACCAAATGGCGGCTCCCAACCTCCTACTCTTGCTGTTTATACCCTCTATACACACGTTATATATAAGTATCTACATTTGTGTTCACA
>WNGS01004511.1:9270052-9338253 GCA_020271785.1 Procambarus virginalis
TGTACTTTTCACCTCTGAGTCGAAAAGGGACCATTTCCAACAATTTTTTATACCACAATCATGATTTGAATTGACACACACTAAATAGTGTGTGGGGGCTGGGTGGGGTGGTTAGCTGCCTAGCTGGTAGGTGGGCAGGAAAAGTGGGTGGGCAGGCAGGGATAGGTGGGTTCAGGCAGGTCGGTTTTGGATGGGTGGATGGCAGGCAGATGGGCTTGGTGGGTGAACAGGTGGGTGGGTTGGCAGGTCTGTGCAGGCAGGTGTGTGGGCAAGAAGGCACGGTGGGTTGGATGGGCAAGCAGGCAGGTGGGTGGGCTATTAGGCAGGGTAATTACTTAAGTGTAGTTACAGGGTGAGAGCTACGCTCGCGGTGCCCCGTCTTCCCAGCACTTTTTGTCATATAACGCTTTGAAACTACTGACGGTCTTGGCCTACACCACCTTCTCCCCTAACTTGTTCCAACCGTTTACCACTCTGTTTGCGAAAGTGAATTTTCTTATATTTCTTCGGCATAAGTGTTTAGCTAGTTTAAATCTATGAGCTCTTGTTCTTAAAGTTCCAGGTCTCAGGAAATCTTCCCTATCGATTTTTATCAATTCCTGTTACTATTTTGTATGTAGTGATCATATCACCTCTTTTCTTGGGCGCAACAGGTGGGTGGTGGGCGCGGCAAGCAGGCAGGCTGGAGTGTGAACCAGATGGCGCTCCGGGCTGAGGGGACGAAGTGGCGGTAGTTGAGTGGTGAACGGTGGGGGGGACGCGGTCTGGTGGGAAGGCTGAACAGGTGGGGTGGGTGGGTTGGGCAGGCCTGTGCAGGCAGGGTGGTGGGTGGGCTATAGGCAGTGGTGGGCGGATCGGGCAGTATGGGCAAGGCGAGTGAACACGGTGGGCGTGGGTGAGCAGGAGGAGGTGGGCTGGGTTGGCTTGCCTCTTATGCAGAGGCAGGGGGGGGTGGGCAGAGACATCGGGAAACGATTGAGGGCGGGACTGACATCGGTTGGCACTCGTCGGGAATCTCCTTCCTGGTCACCCCCTATCCCCCCCACCTCATGCTACGTTCTCCCCGACTCCCCTCCACGTGTGTCTATCCCCGTGGAGGCTGACAAGCGTGTACGATGACTAACATATCGCACCTAAAGTTCTGTTGAATTACCCATTTTTATTTTCTTGTACAATATGTAATGACCTAAATATAGGCAAACCAAATTCTGTATTTTACTGTTCAAATATAGTATAGTGTGTTAATTTAATATTCGTATACTAGCTCTAGCCACAGCAATACGACGACAAACAATATAATTCTTGCCACACACCCTCCAATGCCACCTTCTTTGATAGGCCTAACCAACTGAATTGCGCCAACTCTCTTGCTGGGTTTTGTTTTTCTTTTTCTTTTTTGGCCGTGGTAGGGGGTTCTGCTCTACTTGTCACTGGTGTTTGGTCTCATCCTGATACTTGGTAGCCTCTGCTAGGTCCATGTGAGCGTACACATCCCTGGGGTTCAGCTGTAGACAGTTTGTTTAGTAGTTTTGGGCACCGGTTAACAGTACCCTGCCTGGGTTTACCTGAGAGCGAGTCCTCTTATAGTAAACACTCAGGACCCTGGGAATCTCCTAGGGGATGCGTGGGCCCGATGGATGCGATCCAGAGTCGCCCCCCCCCCCCCGCTTCATGCGAGTTTGAGGGTTGTTCGGTCCCGTTGTCTCATGGCGACCCTAACGGTTTTTGCCTCCGCCACGTTGCCTGTTGGGTCAGTGACACTTTCGACCCTGAGTCCTGTGAGTTTTGCTGCTTGCTGGTGACTCAATTTACCCAATCTGCAGATGATCCTCTTCGGGTACAGGCTGCGCAGGCGTTGCATTCTAGGTTTCGTTTGTTGCAACACGCTCGGTTGGTTGCTCACCCAGATGCCCCATGGCTGCCCCGTTTTGCTTATAGGAACCCGGACTTTGGGGTGGGGGTTGCCTCGACCCTGGTTCAGTCCGCACCTCCTCGTCCTTCCCGTCCTGTTGTTCGTTCTGGTCCCCCTCCCCTGCTTACGGACCCAAAATATCTTAGGGTTTCGGACTCGGGGCATGGGTTAGTTGGTCTTGAGACTTGGGCAGCATCGGGGGATACCTCTTCTGGTGTGGCGACGGAGACATTCGAGTCTAGCCTTCCTGGCCAAAGCCTCTAGGGCTGACCAGTGGGCCCCCCCTTCTGTCCGGCTTTTACGGCTGTGCCGGCCTTGTCTGGTGGGGTCGGTGCTTGGGGGAGGACTCGGCCCTGGGCCCTGCGGAAGAGGACCTTGGGGCTGGGGAGGGGCTGACTTGGGGGCCTTGGGCCTCGCTGGACCCTGCCTGGGTTTTTCTGCCCTCTGAGCGGGGCTTACTGTTGCATGGGGTGGGGTTTTCTTTTCTTCCCTTTGTGTACGAGTTGGACTTGGTGTCTGCCCCTTCCCTGGTTCGGTTCCATGTTCCTCCGGGTGCTTCGGTTCCATCTTTCTGGAGGTTTTCAGCTTATCGCATCCAACCTGCTGCGGTGTGGGTGGCCCTCTTGTCAAACCTCCTGCGTGACCAGGATTATGCCTTGGCAATGGATCCCTTGGCTTTCAGGTTTGGGACTTCGTTCCCTTTCTGGTTCCGTTACTAGGTTCCGAAGTCGTCCTGGCTGGCGGGGACAGTCCTATCTTTACCTTGGAGGCCTGGCACTCCTTCTGCCATTCCCGCACGTTTGAGTGGCGGGAGGCTTCGATGATGCTGCAGGTTTTCCTGGGTGGGGGCAACCTAGAACACCTCAATGAGTGCATGGTTGCTCCTGCCTTTTCCCAGGATGTTGGTGTCGTTCAGCTCCATGTGCAGGTTTCCTCCCTTTCGGCGACGCAGGTGGCTGAGGACTTACGCGCCTAGGGCCTTTTGGCTTCGAACTTGCGTTTCTTTTCCCTCCTCGAGCTGTCTTCGGACTGGCTCACGGAGGATGTGGGGGCGCTTGGGGCTGTTCCTGGTTCTGGCGCCTTGGCCTCGGCGGCTCGCTCGTCGGCTGCCTTGCTGAAGCTTTTCGCGCCGATCTTGCGGGATGTGGTTGCACTGTTTTATGCTTCCCGGCTCGCGTGTCAGCAGGTGGTGCTTGCCTCCTCTGTGAAATCCACTTGGGTCTTGGCTCTTAGGATGTCTTCGCTCTTTTGTCCTCTCCTGTTTGAGGCTTCCGCCATTGTGCAGTATATTCAGGCTGCTTCGGCTTCTTGCCGTCCTATGTCAGACTTGCTGGGTCTCCAGGGATCCCGTGGAGGGCCTTCCTGGAAAGGTCATGCCGAGACTCGGGGTTCCTCTCGTCATGGTAGGCCACTGGTGTTGGGGTTCGGATTCGGCTCCTCCTTCGAACCTGCCTTTGTCTGGTCGTCGCGCTGTTCGCTCTGTGCGAGGTTCTGGGTCTCGTATGGGGCGCCGGCCCTTTCGCGGTTCGCCCCATTGATGGGGGCCATGGGAGGGAGGGAGGCTTGCGCTTTTCGCTCACGCCTGGTCACACGATTTGTGGACGTTTCGAGTCATTTCGCGCGGCCTTCGGTGGCGTTGAGTGGCCCCCCCTCCTTCGGGGGGTTCGGGGCTGGCGGGGTAGGCCTCTTTCCCTGCTCTCTGTCAGGTCATCTTGGAGTGGGTTCGCTTGGGCGTGGTCGAAACGACGACGTCCCTCAGATGGGTTTCCCGTCTGTTTCCAGTCCCAAAACAGGACTGCGCGGACCTGCGGTTCATTCTGGACTTGTCCCGTTTGAACCCCTGGGTTCATTGCCTCTCCTTTCGGATGACCACACTGTTTCAGGTTCGGCTCCTGTTGGAGTCGGGCGCTTGGATGGTGTCCCTGGACCTCCGGGACGCTTATTGGCATGTCCCGATTCATCTGGGGTTCAGGGATTGGCTCGGTTTTGTTGTGGGGCGTCAAGGATACTGTTTTCGTTGTCTCCCGTTCGGGTTAAACCTGGCACCTCGAGTGTTCACGCGCCTTACACGGGTCGTGGTGGCCCGTCTGCGTCTGTTAGGTGTTCCGGTGTTGGCCTACCTAGACAACTGGCTGGTTTGGGCTTCCATCCGGTGTTGGCCTACCTAGACAACTGGCTGGTTTGGGCTTCCATCCGGTCTTGTCTGCTGGCCAGGGATTTGGTTCTTTCTCAGCTCACCGGGTTCGGGTTCTTGGTGAACTGGAGGAAGTCCCATCTGGTTTCCTCCCAGGTTCGGACATGGCTGGGCCTTGTGTGGGACTCTTGGACTGCTTCCTTGTCTTTTCCTCCGGAGTCTCTCCTGCGGCTGCAGTCCTGCATGCGCCTGTTTCTGGGAGGCTTCCGGGTCACCCGACAGTTGCTCGAGGGCCTGTGCGGGAGCCTGAACTTCGCGATGCTGGTATACCTGCCGGGTTGGGTTTTTGGCTTTGTCGGCTGTTCTGGTTCCTTCGGGGACGTCCCTTCTGCCTCTCTCGCGATCGCTGGGTTCGGACCCCGGGGGCCTTGCGTCGGTTGCTGCGTCGCCAGCTTCCTCTTCGGGTTTTTCGGGGTTCAGTGCCTTGGTGCCTACCCGAGCCCTCGCTCAATGTGTTCACGGACTGGTCGAGGTGGGAGTTCCTTTACCTCTTTTCCCTGGTTCCGCGGTTGCTCTGCATCCTGACTAGCTTGGAGACTTACCAGGGAAGAGTTGTCCTCCTAACCACGGTTTCAGGTGCTGCTTGCTCAGTGTCCGAACCCAGAGGTTTTCCCGAAGTTCCGCCTCTTCCAGCAGATTGGATCAGTGCGTCACGTGGCTGGTTCGATCTTCTCCTTGAGTCTTTGCATATGGTATTTTTGACTCAAGTTTATCATCATCTCTATGGTGATCAGGTGGCTTCCTTGTTAGTGTCCCACCTGTGAGCTTCATCTCAGCGGCACTGAGGTTTCCTGGCGGTCCTTCCGGTTCTTCTTACGTCTTCGTCGTTGTACTTTGCTTCAGCTTGCTTTCGGTATTGATGTTACGTCTGCCCCGTTTTGCAAGCTGTTTTGGGCATTGTTTCACCTCCAACCTGCTCATGCGCCGCCTGAGTCGTCTTGATCTTTGGACAGAGTGCTCTCTTTTCTTTCTTCTCCTAGGTTTGTTGTGGCCCCTTCGGTTCCAGATTGTTTTTCGAAGGCTCTTTTCCTGTGGGCATTAGCCTCTGAGGGTCTGGTTGGTGGGCTTCATGCTCTCCTCCGGCGCAGGTGTTTCTGCTCTTTCGGTCGGGGCTATCGGTTTCTTCGTCTGCAGCCTTCTCCTTTTTTTCTGGACTGCTGGTTTCCAGAGGGGTCCCTAGGTTGTTGATTCTTGGTTGGTTAGGCCAGGGGTGCATCATGTTTTGTGTCCGGTTGCGGCTCTCTGCCGTTATTTGTGCGCTATGGCTTCTGTGTCGGTGGACGCGCTTTGGGTTGATCCAGTTTCCCTTTCCTGTTGGCGGGTGTGGGTCTTCCAGGTCGTCCACAGAGTTATTAAGGCTAGCCTGCAGTCTATCCCCATGCCCATGATGTTCGCAAGTTCGCGGCTCTTGCCGCCGTCTTTGGGAATATGTCTTGGGCTGACATGCGGGCGCAGGGAATTTGGGCAGTCGAACAGGGTCCTGGCTACTCATTACTTTGTTAACATCCCTGGGGCCCAGTCGAGCCTGTGTCGCTTTGGGTCAGTGGATGCAGCCATTTGTCTCGACTTCGGGTTGAGGAGTGAGCAGCAACCGCATCCTGGGCAAGTCCCTCTTTCTTAAAGTAAGTCCCTCTAAATATGCTTTGTCTTTCTCCTGCCTCTGTGGGTAGTTAGCTCTGGGGAGCCATAGGGACTCCCCCCAGAAAACCAGCGTTGACTGTATTGAAACGCTATTTTCTGGGTGAGCCTCGGAGGCTCCCCAGCATCCCTCCCCTCCGGTCGGCAGTTTTTCGTGTGTTTTGACATCCAACCTCAGAACTTGGGTGTGGATTGCCTGTGCTGTAGATCTGGGGCTCCCCTTCCCCCTCCCGGGGAGGGGGAGCTGTGCAGACGGCGGCACGGCAACGGGTGACGTCATACTAGTTTGCTCGTTTTTGTTTGGGGAGTTCTATCCATTTGTTTGGCTTTTGGTAGCAAAATTTTCACCAGAACAGGAGTTTGTTTTGGGATGCTTACCTTTCTGGGTGCCTGACCCGGTCGATGGCAGACATAGAATGCTTCTAACCTCACGGGGGCTTCTATAGGCCATTGCTTCCCTTGCCTCTCTGAGGGGGCCAGGTTCTGGCCGTGATCCTAGGCCCAAAGAGCTCCATACACATGACTGATGCCAAAGTCTGACATTAGCATATCAACCTGGATAGCTCCGGAAAGCCACCGGGTCTTGCCCAGAAAATGGCGTTTCATTACATTCAACGCTGTTTTTTTTTTACATACCTCCTGCAAGATCCAGGTTCTGCCTCAGGTGGACCTTTCCTCTTTTTGAGTTTGGGTCTTCTCCTCCTTATTGGATGCATTTTGAGGTTCCATAGTCTTCCTGGTTGGCTGGTTGGCAGATGTAGCATATGTACTGTAGGAGGGGGTTGAATAATGGAGTGACTGCTTCCCCTGAAATTTTTTTCAAAAAGTGGTGCCTTTTCAACTACAGTATTTTGTTAACACTTTAGTTTACTTAGGCAATAAAATTTATTTAGTTTTTTAATTTTTTTCTATCACATGGCTTTTGAAGAACCTTCTGGACTAGTTACTTTATACGATCAACCTCCCAGTGTTTTAAAAACTCTTTTCTATCTCCTGCGATGCATTGGTGGCCACTGGCATCTGGGGAACAAAACAAGGTGTGACATTACTAGCTCGTATCGACACTGGGCAATCACAGGGAGTTTTATCTTTCTCCTGTCACAACCCCAGTAATTGTAAGTTTCGTACCTAATGACTCTGTGACTGAAACGTGAAATTAATGAACATACAATAGTTGTGTATACAGGTATTACAGCTAATAAAATGGTTTATATAATGTAAGGGAAATAAGCTTGCATTTACACAACTCATTTGTTAAAATTCAAAATTAAGGTTGAACCAAGGATTATCGTCCCAAATCTAATTATTATGTTATATTCTTGTCATGTTGCTACTGTCTGTTGTGGTATACACAAACATACTTGTGACACAAACATCAAACACATCAAGTCACTTGTGTTGTCCCGTCTTGAGTACTGCTCAGTACTCACTTTCCCCTTCAGAGCAAGAGAGATTGCTGAAATAGAGGGAATACAGAGAACATATACGGCATGCATAGACGCGATAAAGCACCTAAATTATTGGGATCGTCTCAAAGCCCTCCAAATGTACTCACTAGAAAGAAGACGAGAGAGATATCAAATATTATACACCTGGAAGATACTGGAGGGCCAAGTACCAAATCTACACAGTAAAATAACAACGTACTGGAGTGAATGATATGGAAGAAAATGCAGAATAGAACCAGTGAAGAGCAGGAGTGCCATAGGCACAATCAGAGAACAAGAGAACACTGTATAAACATCAGAGGTCTGCAGTTGTTCAACACCCTCCCAGCAAGCATAAGAAATATTGCCGGAACAACAAATATTGCTGGAACAACCGTGGACATCTTCAAGAGGAAACTAGATTTATTTCTCCAAAGAGTGCCGGACCAACCGGGCTGTGGTGGGTATGTGGGCCTGCGGGCCGCTCCAAGCAACAGCCTAGTGGACTAAACTCTCAAGTCAAGCCTGGCCTCGGGCCGGGCTTGGGAGTAGAAGAACTCCCAGAACCCCATCAACCAGGTATCAACCAGGTATACGTAATTGGTTCATGAATTTCTAGTACAACACAGCCACTTCATAAAACCTGCATAAAATTTACAATCATCTAGTAGCAGGCTACTGTTGCAGTAGGCTACTAGTGCAGTTACAAAATAGTCCTTTAGTCAGCTGAAACACATAATCCTACCTTCATTCTACAATGGGTGAAGTTAGATGTCTGGGTTAGCTTAGCTCTCCATTGAAAAAGAGCTGGCTACTAAGGTGTATTATAATGAAGTAATTGATAAATATGCTTGAATGGAGCTTAGATGAAAGTGTGTTGCAGTTCTTTCACACATTTTTTTTATATTGCTTCATTTTGTTTTCATTTTACATTTAACCTTGTAACTGCGCACCACGACCAGTGTTGTTTTATCGATGATGCACACCACAACCAGGGCTGTTTTCAGATCTAGCATAAGATTTAAAACTTCCATGGGTTCACGGGGCTTGCATTCTGTTCTTCAGGGCTCCAGTAAACGGATGCCATCTTGTAAAACATCATCTGCATCCTTCGTGGCTGTAAGAGCCTCTGTACTGAGAGAGCGACCGACCAAGGCTGGTGCATGTAGCAGCAACAGCTCACAGCACCGCTGTACAGCTGCTGCTGCTAGAGGCCACAACACCATGTAATAATGATGACTCAAATAAGTAACCGTGATTATTTTATGATGATAGTATCATAGATGTTCCTGACTGGGATAAAGATTATGTACAACATTTAGATATCAGTGAGCACAATGCTAGTTATGGTGTTCCCAGTTTGAGGCAGACAGCCACAGCACTCACTGTTTTGTGAATCTACTCATCATGAAATGACCTCATGCTTCCTTACAATATAACTTTATGGAAATGGATTCTTATTCAGGATTTAGTGACAGGAATGTGATGATAATAGCAGTTCTGTGACTAGTCTTAGCAATTTGCATAGTATATTTGGAGGTATTTTCTTGCATCAAATAATGTCTGCTGGCATCATCTGCTTGTATCATGTGGTTATTGTGTGTTTTGATTTCATAACAATACCCACCAAAACTGCTTATTGGTTCATTATGGTGCATACAAAGTTGATAGGTATATATGATGTGTATATAATAGCAAAAGCTATGTTTTATTGTTCAAAGAATATATTTGAACTCGTATTAGTACGTGACATGGATAATGTATATTTGCGAGTACCGATATTCTACATGTTCTGTGATGCAAATAATAATATTGACAGCCCAATGCATCATTACACTTGAAAAACCATGGTAAAAACATTTACAGTAAGAAGAAAATACAATATACTTCATATTCGATTCATACAAGATACCGATTCGTCAAGACGGCGTCTGTGAAGAGTAGAGGCAGGAATGATCGACTCTGATACACAACATACCCAACATGAACCTTAGTCCTGGCTTTGTGACTCTTCCCTTTCACAATACATACCCAAATGCTCGAACCTTTCTAACTAATGTGACCTAACATAAGCCTACCCATTCCTTTTTCTTCGCTTATTCTTACATTCCCATTCTTATACCCATTATTACCCCTTCTTACACACCTATATTACACCCATCCTACCTGTACCTTTTGCTTTGCTATTGCCTTTCTCTAGGAATTTCCTCCACTTTACCTCTCTCCACCTCTCCCTTGCCTTACACTTTCGCGCTCTGGGCCCCCGAGCGCCCCACTACCCCAGGTGGGTTTGGGCGTTCTGCGAGAGCGCGAGGGAGAGCGCGGTAAATTCTGAAAAGTGTATACTCATTTCAACTTTGTCACCTCAATTCTTGTCCTAAAAATATTCAATTTGGTATCAATGTGTCCGCAATAGAATTCTCTACAGGACTAAATGCATATAAACTCTAAAAGCCTGGCTTACCATCCGCATCAAACAGAGAAAGTGAGAGAAAGATACCCGGGAGTGCACAAGCGTGATAAAATGTTTACACTTTTCAGTTTTGTCACCTCAATTCTCGTCCTAGGTCTTTCATTTTGGTATCAATGTGTTTGCAATAGAATTCCCAACAGGAGTATATGCATATAATGTCAAAAACAGGAGCGATCTCCACCCGCCGACGTGATGAAAACAGGCCGCGATTACCAGAAAGAGAGCGCTGCGCCACCTCAAGTGCCTCTCATTACATTAGAGAGCGTGGTTATTCTGAAAAGTGTATACGCTTTTCAACTTTGTCATCTCAATTCTCGTCCTAGGTTTTTCAATTTGGTATCAATGTATTCATAATAGAATTCTCTACAGAACTAAATGAATATAAATCCCAAAAGCCCGGCGAGAAAGTAAGAGCGTCTTACCCGGGAGCGGGCAAGAGCTTCCTCTTCACTTCACTCTCTTCACTTTGGACATCTCAATTCCCGTCCCAGGTCTTTCATTTTGATATCATTGTGTTCGCAATAGAATTCCCTACAGGCGTATATGTAAATATAAAGTTCAAAAGCCCGGCATACCACCCACAGCAAACAGAGAAAGTGACGGAGCGTTACCCCGGGTGAGTGCTAATAAAGAGCAATAAAATGGGTATTCTGTTTTCAACTTTGTTACCTCAATTCTGGTCCTAGGTCTTTCATTTTGGTATCAATGTATTCGCAATGAAATTCTCTACAGGACTAAATGCATATAAAGCCCAAAAGCCCAGCGAGAAAGGGAGAAAATGAGAGCGTGATACACGGGAGTGCGCAGGAGCAATAAAATGTGTACACTCTACACTTTGGACATCTCAATTCTCGTCCTAAGTCTTCCATTTTGGTATCAATGTATTCACAATGAAATTCCCTACAGGAGTATATGCATATAATGTCCAAAACCGCAGCAAGACCTTCCCGAAAAACGCCACTACTTTTGCCGCACGGAGGACTCGATGCTGAGTCTTCGCTAGACCTCCCTCTTGTTAACGGATGACTTGGCATCGAGTCGTTGCCGAGCGAATGTGTTATTAATGTCAGTGCCTCCCTCGCGCCCATCACAATCGACTTGATAATGGTTCAGAACGGACCGAAATGTCGTCGTATCCTCGTCTTCTGGTGTGTGTGTGTGGTTTAGTCTTATCTTCAGCCATGTTATTGTGACAAATGGTCTGCATTGAAGGTTGATACTGCCTTGTCTCCATTTCGCAAGTTATTGCACACACATTGTTTCACCGCCGCCCTCATGCAGTGCCTGAACTTGGTTGGTCTCTGGAGCGTGTTCTTGCAATTCTTTCTTCTCATTTTACTGTGTACCCTTCGGTCTATGACTGTTTCTGTAAGTCATTGTTTATGGTGTGTCTTGCTTGCAGCTGTTGGGTTGGGGAACATCAAACTCTCTGCTGGAAGTTGGGGTTTTGTTCTTTTGGCCTTGGTACAATAGGCATGCTGAGAGAGAGAACTCGATCAGCTTCAAAGACCCAAGACTTTTCAACACACTTTCCCTACAAATGTACAGGACATAACTGGCCCGAACTCTTGCAGTGTTTTCTTGAGATGATTTCGGGGTTTAGCATCCCCGCGGCCTTATCCTCAACCAGGCCTCCTTTTCGTTACACATCCCCACGAAGCAGCCCATAGCAGCTGTCTAACTCCCAGGTATCTATTTACTGCTAGATGAACAGGGGCATCAGAGTGAAAGAAACTGCCCATTTGTTTCTGCCTCCGCTAGGGATCGAACCCGGAACCTTTGGACTAAGAATCCCGAGTGGCGGCTGTCCACTCAGCCGCCAGGTCCCCCAAAAGAGTGTTCAAAAGAGAACTCGACAAGCACCTTCAAAGGATACCTGGTCATCTAGGCTGTGGTTTGTATGTCAGGCTGCGAGAAGCTACATCATGGTTGATCAGATCAGCAACCAGTAGGCCTGGTCAGAAACTGGGCCTCAGGAATGCTAATTTTGGAAATCTACAGGTAGTCTGATAGGCGTTTTGTTGCTTTGCAGCCAGCTCCTTTTCTGGTAAAGAACAAGTCGGTTGGGTATTCAGAGGGGTTATTTGGTCATTGATGCTTGGTTGGTCTGGCTGGGGATGCACCATGTGCTTTGTCCTGTGGCAGCTCTCCACCATTACCTGCGTGTCACTGATTTTGCTTTGGAGGATGACTTGTGGATCAATCCTGTTTCCTTGGTCCCCTGTTCCAAGGCTCTTCTTTCTCAGGTTAACCACAGTGTTATTAAGTCTAGCCAGCCTACAGGCTACCCTTGTGCCCATGATGTTAGGAATTATGCTGCTTTGTTGGTGACATTAGCGAACACGTCCTGTGCTGATATCTGGACATAGGGGGTGTTGGAGGTCAAATAGTGTTCTGGCAGCCCATATCTGGTGAATGATCCCGAGCCTTGGTGCCCTTGTACTCGCCTAGTTCTACTCGCCTAGTTGTGCCTGCTGGGGGTGGGGGGAGGGGGGGTTGAATTTCCATTCTTTGGTCCTGCCTCCCATCAGTCAATCAACAGGTGTACAGGTTTCTGAGCCTGTTGGGCTCTTATCATATCTACACTTAAAACTGTGCGTGGAGTCTGCCTCCACCATCAGAGTCCGTTGTTCAACGTCCTCCCAGCAAGCATAAGAAATATTGCCGGAACAACCGTGGACATCTTCAAGAAAACTATTTATTCCTCCAGGAGTTCCGGACCAGCCGGCTGTGGTGGGTATGTGGCCTGCTGCCGCTCCAAGCAACAGCCTAGTTACCAAACTCTCACAAGTCAAGCCTGGCCTGGGCCGGCTTGGGAGTAGAAGAACTCCAGAACCCCCATCAACCAGTATCAACCAGGTATCCACCTCATCACTTCCTAATGCATTCCATTTTTAACTACTCTGACACTAAAAAGTTCTTTCTAATTTCTTTATGGCTCTTGGGCACTCAATTTCCACCTGTGTCCCTAGTGTGTGCGCCCCTTGTGTTAAAGAACCTGACTTTCTCTACCCTTTTATGAGAGGAGACACATAGAGAGCACAGCAAACCTCCAATCAGATGTAAATCAGGTCTTTCATTGGGCTATAAAATAATATGAAGATAAGTTCCAGCTCCTGCGCTACAGAAAAAAATGAAAATATAAAAATGAAAACCACGTACAAAATGCCGTCAAATCATAACATTGAACGAAAAAGCAATGTAAAGGATTTGGGTGTACTCATGTCGGAAGACCTTACCTTTAAAGAACACAATAAAGTAGCCATCACAACTGCAAGAAAAATGACAGGTTGGATAACAAGAACTTTTCAAACTAGAAATTCTATACCAATGATGATACTCTTCAAGATGCTTGTGCTCTCTAGAGTGGAGTACTGCTGCACAATGACAGCCCCTTTCAAAGCTGGAGAAATTGCTGACCTGGAGAGCGTGCAGAGATCCTTTACTGCTAGAATCCACTAAGTAAATCATTTGAACTATTTAACATCAAAACATCTAAACTGGGATAGACTAAAATGCCTAAATCTGTATTCTCTTGAGTGCAGGTGGGAGAGATACATAATAATTTACAAGTGGAAAATATTAGAGGGGCTGGTCCCAAACCTGCACACAGAAATAACATCACATGGGACCAGGAGGCATGGCAGGATGTGCATAATACCCCTATTAAAAAAGCAAAGGTGCATCAGGTACTCTTGAGGAGAACTCTATCAACATCAGAGGCCTGAGACTGTTCAACACGCTTCCACTACACATAAGGGCATAACTGGCCTACCCCTCACAGTATTCAAGAGGAACTCAATAAACACCTCCAAGGATACCTGATCAACCAGGCTGTGATTCATTTGTCAAGTTGCGAGCAGCCGCATCAAATAGCCTGGTTGACCAGTCCAGCACTGAGGAGGCCCGGTCGATGACCGGGCCGCGGGGGACGCTAATCCCACCAAAACACCTCAAGGTAACCCTATCATTTCTTTGAGAATCTTGTGTGTGGTGATCATGTCTCCCCTAACTCGCCTGTCTTCCAGTGACATGAGGTTTAATTCCCGTAGTTNAATTTAGTTCATTTATTATGCACCCATACCCATTCTGTGGGCGGTAGTGGAAAGGGTTACTAGGGCAAATAATGAGCTCAGGGACTGACCCCAAAATTTATTTAGCTTAGAAAGTTAAAATTTTGATGAGGTAGTTAACCTAACGTACGCCACTGATAGGATATCCATTTGATGTATGCTTTGAGAAACAGATTCAATTAATATAGCAATCCTCAGATATATTTTATGTGCCTGATTCTTAATGGGTTCACTCCCATTTGTCAACTAGTGTCCGGCCTCCTGTTCCCAGCACTACTTTGCACAATTTGCCGGAGCTAAACTACATACATACATACATAATTCCTGTATAATTCATACATAATTCCTGTATAATTCATACATACTTCCTGTATAATTCATACATACTTCCTGTATAATTCATACATACTTCCTGTATAATTCATACATAATTCCTGTATAATTCATACATAATTCCTGTATAATTCATACATAATTCCTGTATATTCATACATACTTCCTGTATAATTCATACATAATTCCTGTATAATTCATACATACTTCCTGTATAATTCATACATAATTCCTGTATAATTCATACATAATTCCTGTATAATTCATACATAATTCCTGTATAATTCATACATAATTCCTGTATAATTCATACATACTTCCTGTATAATTCATACATACTTCCTGTATAATTCATACATAATTCCTGTATAATTCATACATACTTCCTGTATAATTCATACATACTTCCTGTATAATTCATACATAATTCCTGTATAATTCACACATAATTCCTGTATAATTCATACATAATTCCCGTATAATTCATACATAATTCCCGTATAATACATACATAATTCCTGTATAATTCATACATAATTCCTGTATAATTCATACATAATTCCTGTATAATTCATACATACTTCCTGTATAATTCATACATAATTCCTGTATAATTCATACATAATTCCTGTATAATTCATACATAATTCCCGTATAATTCATACATAATTCCTGTATAATTCATACATAATTCCTGTATAATCCACACTTAATTTCTGTATAATTCATACATAATTCCTGTATAATTCATACATAATTCCTGTATAATTCACACATAATTCCTGTATAATTCACACATAATTCCTGTATAATTCATATATAATTCATATATAATTCCTGTATAATTCATACATAATTCCTGTATAATTCACACTTAATTTCTGTATAATTCACACTTAATTTCTGTATAATTCATACATAATTCCTGTATAATTCATACATAATTCCTGTATAATTCATACATAATTCTGGTATAATTCATACATAATTTCTGCATAATTCCTGTATAATTTATACATAATTCTTGCATAATTCATACATAATTCCTGTATAATTCATACATAATTCTTGCATAATTCATACATAATTCCTGTATAATTCATACATAATTCTTGCATAATTCAAACATAATTCTTGTATAATTCATACATAATTCCTGTATAATTCATACATAATTCCTGTATAATTCATACATAATTCCTGTATAATTCATACTTAATTTCTTTATAATTCATACATAACTCCTGTATAATTCATACGAAATTCCTGTATAATTTATACATAATTTCTGCATAATTCATAAATAATTCCTGTATAATTCATACTTAATTTCTGTATAATTCATATATGTCATACATAATTCCTGCTTAATTCATACATAATTTCTGTATAATTCATACATAATTCCTGTATAAGTAATACATAATTCATGTATAATTCATACATAATTCCTGTATAATTCATACATAATTCTTGTATAATTTCTATATAATTCATAAATAATTCCTGTATAATTTCGGGACTGTAATTTCTATATAATTCATACATAATTCCTGTATAATTCATACAGAATTCCTAATTAATTCCTGTATAATTCATACATAATTCCAACGTAATTTCTGCATAATTCATACATAGTTTCTGTATAATTCATACATAATTCCTGTATAATTCATGCATGCATATAGCAGCCTGGTGCTGTACTATTACTGGTGTTTCGGGTCATCTTGTGATTGTAAATGGTGTTAGTGTAACTAGAGTATTTATTCTCCTACCAATATGTAAAGGTATGTAACAATATTTGGGATGGCAGGTGGGCCAGCTTACACCGACCGGGTTAACACACCATTAATGAGGCCAACAAGACAACAGCACCTAACGAGCGTGGTGCCGCTCCTCACACACACACACACGCCTCAGAGAGACTATAGGGAGGCATCCTGAGGGAGGGAGGGAGAGAGAGAGAGAGGAGTGTGTGAACCAGGTGGGGGGTGTAGGCTACAGTGCCCCGTACAGCAGCGGGGGTGGCCGTGGCCCTGAGCTACATCCACCCCATCAGCGCCTCCCTCACCCCGTACAACAGGTTGCTCTAACCCTCCACCACCACCCCCCTCCTCCTACCTCACTCCTCTCCTCACTTCTCCCTCCCACGTCTCTCTCAACAACACCTCACGTGCTCATATACCCGAAGAAAGGTTTTAAATATCTTATTCTTTCAGGTAGATAGGAGTGTGTTGTTGGTGCTTGTTGTAATATTGGTGCTTGCCAGGAGCGTTGGCACCCGCGCGGCCGCCACCGGTCGGCCAATCACCGACGCGCCTCACAAACCTGTTCCTCGCACTAAATTCCGGATAAAATCGCCGATTGTATTAATAGCTGTTCACAGCTTTAGTTGCACGCTCGGAAAAGTTGCTGCGGTACACGGAAATCAATACTAAGTGTAAAATCGAACCTGTGTAAGTTTCCGGGCGAGATATGTGATGGACGAGACCAACAATAAATGGGAACAAGCAACTGTGACGAGCTTCACTAACCAGACAAGGTGAGTGAGCCCAGTTTTTGCACATTATTTCCATGTTTATTTCGCAACCTAGTAAGGTTGGATGTCTATGCAGTGCAAATGTAGGCCGTGTGCGTGGAGTGCAAGTGCAGTGTGTAGTGAGGGAGTGTGGAGTGTGGGTAGAAAAGGAGTGAGAGAAGCACTTTTAGAGTGAAGCATAAACCGGGTGTTTTGGTTGGCCAGCAGCAACAGGTTCTGCCTCGCACCTTCTCCTCGCCTCCTCCTCCTCTCTCAAGGTAATTCCCACCACAACCTTTGTCCCTGGTGGACCCATTTGTACCCTAGTTGGCCGTGTTAGTGGCAGTGTTTCTCGGTGAGGCTCCGTGGAGTGCGTAACTGTGTACAGTACTACGGTGTAGTAGTGGTGTGGGGGAGGGTAGGTGTACACTGGTGTACTGTGTGTACTACGGTGTAGTAGTGGTGTGGGGGAGGGTTGGTGTACACTGGTGTACTGTGTGTACTACGGTGTAGTAGTGGTGTGGGGGAGGGTAGGTGTACACTGGTGTACTGTGTGTGTTACGGTGTAGTAGTGGTGTGGGGGAGGGTAGGTGTACACTGGTGTACTGTGTGTACTACGGTGTAGTAGTGGTGTGGGGGAGGGTAGGTGTACACTGGTGTACTGTGTGTACTACAGTGTAGTAGTGGTGTGGGGGAGGGTAGGTGTACACTGGTGTACTACGGTGTACTACGGTGTAGTAGTGGTGTGCGGAGGGTTGGTGTACACTGGTGTACTGTGTGTACTATGGTGTAGTAGTGGTGTGGGGGAGGGTAGGTGTACACTGGTGTACTGTGTGTACTACGGTGTAGTAGTGGTGTGGGGGAGGGTAGGTGTACACTGGTGTACTGTGTGTACTACGGTGTAGTAGTGGTGTGCGGAGGGTTGCTGTACACTGGTGTACTGTAAGGCTGGCCCGAGGTCATCTTGCCCTCTAAACCCACAATATTTTCGTGTGGTGATCCGGGTTAATAACATCATGTATACCCAATTTATTTAGTTTTTGTAATGTGTATTCCATATACTGTACAAGGAAAGTGATAAAATATATACATGTTACCCAACTAATGACAAAGTGAACTTGAAATCTTCCTGTCTGTGCAAACTCAACAAGTGTGTGTATAACTTTGGAAAGCCCCTCGTACAATCTACGGGCTCACCATAGCCTGTGCTACTTGGAATTTTACATTCCAGGTAGCGAATCTTTAACAACAACAACAACCTCGTACAATGGAATACATTACAATATATTTTCGTGATCAAACTAAATCTGATACGAGGACGAGGTGTTCCATTGCAAGCTGAAGCCTTCCATCAAGCCATGCTTCTCTCTACCAGTTAACGTTAGTTGTTTAACTTTAGGTTAGCTTAGGTTAGAAATATGGTAGTGGTGGTGTGACATTATGAAGCAAATTTGTTAGTAATTCAAGCTCACAGTAGCTTCGATAGAGTACATTCTTTACATTATTTGTCTATGGAATAATGGCACGTATATCTTTACCAAGGTAGCAATATAAAAGCTTTGTTTTATTACTGCAATTAGAGTACCAAACAAATATCTTACATTTTTGGAACATGTGGTACTCTCCATCAGATTAGGTTCGGAGAATTTTGAGTAGCTGACTCGCCACAGCTCTATTTCTTTCCTTCACGACATAAGACAAGATTTCCTTTATTTTAAATAACAAGTGCCAGAAAAAATTATCTTGTAGGAATACCACTTTGGTATTGGTATAATCAACCTTAGAATATATATTCTGAATATATGTTACATTTGGTTAGCTTTATTGAGGAAGTACTGACCGTGAGCTCTACAGTACTAGCACATGACAGCGTAGACAACTAGTGGCTGAGGAAATTGTTTGGCAGTACACATTTTGCTCTATTATATTGTTAAACTTTCTTTGGCCCAGACAGGCACATATTAGGCCTAGGATTGCTTATTTAGGCTTAGGATAGGTTAAGAACATAAGAATAAAGGTAACTGCTGAAGGCTTATTGGCCCATACAAGGCAGCTCGTATTTATAAGGAGCCACCCAATCCCACTCATATACATGTCCAACCCACGTTGTATATTTACTGTTTCTGGTTTTGTCATGCCATTTTGAGTGTTGCAGCTGTACAAAATGTAAACTTTTTGGCTACAACAGTCAAATGTTGTACAATCAACAAAAAGTTGCTAGAAGTACTTCAGTATTATGTGTGGAGGATGGGTTGGTGAAAGCTAGCTAGAAGCAATTACTGTACTGTACTGTAATTTTGTTTAATTTGGTTACACAATGAATGACCTTATTACTAACCTCTTTCTAACCTTTGGATTATTTAACCTGATCTTAATTAACCAAATATAATTTAATGTGTTAAAAGTGTGGCCAACTGTAATGATGAATTTGGAACTGAAGACAAAATTTTAAAATTAATTGGGACGTCTGTTTTTGAGTTTGTTGATTAGTTTTATTAAAGTACTTTGTTTTTCCCCAGTTACACCACTTAATAGTGCTTAATCAATATATTACTTAATACAAATGCAGGATATAAAATATATAGAAAAATACATTGGGAGAAGAAATGTCCACAGTTGGGGACAGCAAGGAATGGATGATGAAAATTATCTTGGGTTTGATTCTCAAATGGGATAGAAATGGTTGGGCATGTTCCCTATTACCAAATGCCTCTGTTCACTTACCAGTAAATAGGTACCCAGGAGTTAGGCAACTGTTGTGGGGTTTCATTCTACCCAAGAGACAACACTCGGCACTACCCGAACTGTCTTCAAGACCTGAAACACAAAATTCATATAAACCCTATCAAAAGCTTTTAACCAATCCAAATACAATGGGGCCTCGACTTATGATGCTAATCCGTTCCCAGAGACGGATCGTAAGTCGAAGCGATTTTTCCCATAAGAAATAAAGGGAATTGAATTAATCCATTCCCCACCCTCCAAAATATTAACATACAAATACATTTTATACTGAATACAATGTTTTTTTCTAACTACGATACAGTACCAAAGTGTCTCTTGCCTTTATGGAGGGCTCTTGATGGCGTATGGAAGATGGTGATGAGAGGAGAGGAAGAGAGTTGTTCCTGTTTGGAAGGGGAGTCCCCTTCCATTATCACATCAGGCAGTGATGTTTTCTCTGGGGTACTCTCTCCTATGTTTTGCCTGAATACCACTAGGACCTGGTTGTGGTTCAGTGCTTGTTTGTCTATCTACAAATTTGTCAAGAGGCATTTGTTTTTCCCTTCATTTTAACATTTGTCTGTAATGATGCATCAGTGTCATTGAATAGGTTAAGGCAACGACCTACTGCAGCTTGATTTGGGCGAGTCGTTTCAGCAATGGTTTGCAATTCTTCCCATGCTGCACACGTTTTCTTAATTGTTGAGGAAGAGACATTCTGTACTCTTGTTTCTGCTCTATGGTCATCCTTACATGGGTTTTCATATGTTGAGCCTTACCACTGACTTTCCTAGGACTCATGGCGTGATATATAATAATTACTTTAATGTTCAAAAT
The DNA here is from genome assembly GCA_020271785.1 of Procambarus virginalis. NCBI lineage: Eukaryota > Metazoa > Arthropoda > Malacostraca > Decapoda > Cambaridae > Procambarus > Procambarus virginalis. The sequence goes on from WNGS01004511.1 coordinate 9,290,182, forward strand.
GCAAAAAATCACAAAAGCGGAACTTCTTATAGGCGCGATCGTCACTAAGTGGTCAGCTGTAGTAAACTGAGGCAGCTCGGCCGCGTGACTGGGAACCACGCGCTCGGTCGACCCGAACGTGTACCAACAAATATCGGAAGTCGATGACACCATCGGATGTCGAGTCGCATTTTTCGGTGAAATTTACATCGTAACTCGAAATTATCGTAAGTAGGGGCAATAGTATGTCGAGGTGCCACTGTACTGTAGATCATAGACAATTGCATATCATTCTCCAAGAGATAGTATACCTCATCCCACACCAAATTATTACAGCTAACGATAGATCTTCCAGGAACACAAAACTGCACAGTAGAACAAACTTCCCTATTCCCCCAATAACTTGGAAAGAATGAGGAGCTTGGTCCTGGTTCAACAGAGCAATTGGCCTCCAATTCAACAACATTTGCACAGCCCCTGATTTCAGGAGAAGCATGATGTTACCTAATGACTGTGATGCTCTTAATACTTCATTCTTCAGACTATACCACAGAATTTGCAAAAAAAAAAAAAAACATCCTCCAATCCCATAACAATGGTTGTACTCTTCAAGTCACTTGTGTTGTCCCGTCTTGAGTACTACTCAGTACTCACTTCCCCCTTCAGAGCAGGAGAGATTGCTAAAATAGAGGGAATACAGAGAACATATACGGCACGCATAGACGTGATAAAGCACCTAAATTATTGGGATCGTCTCAAAGCCCTCCAAATGTACTCGCTAGAAAGAAGACGAGAGAGATATCAAATAATATACACATGGAAGATACTGGAGGGCCAAGTACCAAATCTACACAGTAAAATAACAACGTACTGGAGTGAACGATATGAAAGAAAATGCAGAATAGAACCAGTGAAGAGCAGGGGTGCCATAGGCACAATCAGAGAATACTGTGTAAACATCAGAGGTCCACGGTTGTTCAACACCCTCCCAGCGAGCATAAGAAATATTGCTGGAACAACCGTGGCCATCTTCAAGAGGAAACTAGATTGTTTCCTCCAAGGAGTGCCAGACCAACCGAGCTGTGGTGGGTATGTGGGCCTGCGGGCCGCTCCAAGCAACAGCCTAGTGGACCAAACTCTCACAAGTCAAGCCTGGCCTCAGGCCGGGCTTGGGGAGTAGAAGAACTCCCAGAACCCCATCAACCAGGTATCAACCAGGTACCACCTATAACCCATCAGACCCAGGCTGTCTTTTTGGATGCTAAACCTCAAACCATCTCTCAAATCTACTGATCTTTAAATTCCCTAAGCAAAAGCTTATTTTCCTCATCTTTCCTCGAGCAAAAGTCAAGTAAATGCTCATCAGCGAAGTCACACTCCACCCTTCGATTCAAATCCTTTAACTCACCCCAAACATGACACAACAACCCATCCATATTTGATATAACTGTACCATCAACCTAACGAATACCCAACAAATATGCCAATACTGTACTTTCTTACCATAAACTATCAGCCATCAGAAGGCACATATTTATGCCATCAGCAATCTCCACCCACAACCTATTCGTGCTCTCCTTCAGCAATGTTGTTTCAACAGACTTATCCATGCCATTAATTAATGAACTTATAAAGCTGATGCAATCAAGATTGCAACAAGTTTAAAAGCTCATAATGTTCTCCCGTTCGACGCTTTGGTAGGCGATTTATGGGTAGAATTTATAGCAACCTGTGTGATACCGGCACTGCCCTCCTTACTTTTCTTAACTCCCTCCCCCCTGATCGGGTTTGGATTAATGGCTTCCTCCATAAATTGGAGGTGTATGTTCCCCGTTCCACTCAGTGATTTCATTGTAATAGTTTTCACCATTCTTCGCATGGCTGCACCAATGACGTCTGTTGTGGCAAATGCTCTGGTTCCCATTACACTCGTGACTGTGAGTGACAAGCTGTTGCCCCAACTATGATGGTGATCATATCATATCACTTTCAAGCAGTGTCCTCCTTACGTTGCGGAGCTCACTAAGGCTCTTCCCGTCGTCACTGCCCTCCAGTCGTGCTTTGCTGCTTGCTGCCCCAATTACTTGTCACCCGCCGCTTCCCCCTCCGCCCCAATCTTGTTGACGCAATTGTCGCTCACGTTGTCGATGCACTTGAGATGGTGCTGGTCTGCTTCGTCACTAAATTCTTTCTGTAGTCCGTCCTTCCCATTCTGCTGACCCGTTGCTCCTCTCCTCCACTTCTTCTACGGTTGACGTCCATCCTCCTGCAGCTGCCTTTGCTATCTCCAATGCATTTGAATCGTTGCTGGACAACGCCCTTCGGAACTCTTTGACGAGCCTTCCCTGTGTCTTTCCCCAGGCTGCCTTGCTGCACATCTCTGCCCCCGGTACTAAACGGAAGCAATCCTCCCTCATCCTGATTTCCAAGCGCCCTGCCACCTTGCCTGATGGGCCCCTTACAACGCGTTCTCCCATGACTTGTCCTCGCGCCCTTCCTAGATTTTCCTCCCATTGTCCTGCTGGCGCTTCTGCGGAGTGCGATGCATTAGTGGCCAAGTCGTGAGGCTCCGGATGCCGTCTATATAATTTGCCCCGTCTTGACCTCGCCTGTCCTGTCTTGACTTCATCTACCCTTCTACACATTTGCTCCTTGTACCTTCCTCTGCTCGCACATCCCTCCCTTTCTTTTGTGTGCTTTGCACTTGCCTCCTTCCCATTCTTTGCCCCCCCTCTCTTCATCTCTTGCCTCTGTCCCTCACCTTCTTTACTGTGGCGACGCTTTGCGTTCGCGCTCTGTTTTCTTTATTCCCATCTTACGTTCCTTTTCTCTTGTTTATTTTACCTTTATCCTTGTCCACCTTGATGGCGTCGTTTTCTTCTTGACTCGGGCACGTCGTGACCATTGATGTGTTGTCATATACACATCTTTCTACATTATCACTCGTGCAGTCATCGGGAGAATATACCTTCATGCAAACTGCACGTATTGCGAAGAAGAAGAATGGATGATAAAAGGGCAGCAAACACTGTGATTATTTTACATCAGTGTTCACACTCAAAAAGTTGGATGACATTCATCACCCACACATATGTTTGAAAGTGGGGAGGAGAAGAAATTTAAGGATATATCCATAAAATGCAAAATAATTAGAAAGAACATTGACAAACTAAAAGACTCAAGATCCCCAGGTGTGGATGGAATTTAATTCAAAGTCGTAAAGGAACTGGCAGAAGAACTATGCCCACCGCTGAAACTACTTTTTCACAAAATTTCTGGACCAAGGGCTAGTGCCTCTAGATTGGAGATATACAAGTGTTACCACTATTTAAAAAAAAGGCAGAAAGAGTTCAGCAGAAAACTACAGGCCGATAAGCTTGACATCACACATCTGCAAGCTCTTGGAGAAAAATCCTCAGGGAGGGAATCGTTTACCATCTTTCAGTGTACAATCTGAAACCTTGTACAATCGACTCAACATGGATTCGTTAAAAAACAGATCCTGCCTTACAAACTTGCTCACATTTTGTGCCCGCGCACACGTGAACAGAGGACATTTGGACAGGCAGATTTGTAAACCTCATCTTGGAGACATTCAAGTATCAACACGTCAAGCAGGCCACAAGAATGAGGGAAGGGGATGTTCCATCAATACTGGATCTAATATTCACCAGGAACGAAGAAGAGGTATTTGACATCCAATACCTTCCTCCCTTGGGAAAGAGTGATCACGTCCTCTTGGACATCATATACGCTTTGCAATATAATCTAGTAAAGAATGGGGGACATTGAAACAGTTGTTAAACTCAATTTCAAGAGAGGATGCTATGGGGAACTTAGAAATTTTTTTCATGGGCATAATTTGACAGACTTGTTGCTAGGCAAGGAAGTAAATAAGATGTATGCCTATTTTGTGAAATATACGATGAAGGCACACAAACATTCATACCAAAACAGAGATGTAGACATAGGAAACAGGGTTGGTTCAACAGAAATTGTGAAAAGGCCAGAGATCAAAAGACACAAGCATGGAATAGTTGTAGGAAGAGGCCAAACCCCCAAACATACCAGCGATACAAAGATGAGAGAAACAACTACATGTCAGTAAGGAGAGAAGCAGAGAGGAACTTTGAGAATGGTATAGCAGACAAGTGTAAATCAGATCCAAGCCTTTTCTATAAATTCATTAAAAGCAAGCTGCAGGTAAAGGATAATATTCGGTGGTTGAAAATGGGGGACAAATACACGAAAAATTAAAATGAAATGTATGAAACGCTAAACGAAAAGTTCCAAAGTGTGTTTGTACAAAATTAGTTCTTCAGGGAACCAGACACAATAAGAATTCCAGAGAACAACATAGAACACGTAGAGGTGTCTAGAGACGAAGTGAAACAAATGCTCTTGGAGCTAAGTAAGAAGAAAGCAGTTGGCCCAGATGGAGTTTCACCATGGGTTCTGAGAGAATGTGCACCTGAGCTCAGGATACCAGTTCAGCTGATTTTTCAGACTTCCCTGTGTACAGAAGTTGTATCAGATGTGTGGAAAAAGGTTAACATAGTTCCAATCTACAAAAGTGGCAGCAGGGAAGACCCCCTCAATTATAGACTTGTATCATTGACAAGTGTAATAGTCAAAATATTGGAAAAAATAATTAAAATTAAATGGGTAGAACACCTGGAGAGAAACGATATAATATCAGACAGACAATATGGCTTTCGATCTGGTAGATCCTGTGTATCGAATTTACTCAGTTTTTATGATCGAGCCACAGAGATTTTACAGGAAAGAGATGGTTGGGTTGACTGCATCTATCTGGACCTAAAAAAGGCTTTCAACAGTTCCACATAAGAGGTTATTCTGGAAACTGGAACACATTAGAGGGGTGGCAGGTAAGCTGCTAACATGGATGAAAAATTTTCTGACTGATAGGAAAATGAGGGCAGTAAAAAGAGGAAGTGTATCAGGCTGGAGAAATGTCACAAGTGGAGTACCACAGGGTTCAGTTCTTGCACCGGTAACGCTCATTGTCTACATAAACGATGTACCAGATGGAATACAGAATTATATGAACATGTTTGCTGATGATGCTAAGATAATAGGAAGGATAAGTAACCTAGATAATTGTAATGCTCTTCGAGAAGACCTGGACAAAATAAGTACATGTATATGGAGCACCACTTGGCAAATGGAATTTAATGTTAATAAATGCCATGTTATGGAATGTGGAATAGGAGAACATAGATCCCACATAACCTATAAATTATGTGGAAAATCTTTAAAGACTTCTGATAAAGAAAGAGATCTAGGGGTGGTTGTAGATAAAAAAATATCACCTGAGGACTACATAAAGAACATTGTGCAAGGAGCCTATGCTTTGTTTTCTAACTTCAGAATTGCTTTTAAATACTGTACATGGATGGCGAAATACAGTACAAAAGAAATTTTTCACAACTTTTGTTAGGCCAAAACTGGAATATGCAGTGGTTGTGTGGTGCCCATATCTAAAGAAGCACATCAACAAACTGGAGAAGGTGCAAAGACATGCTACTAAGTGGCTCCCAGAACTGAAGGGTAAGAGCTACAATGAGAGGTTAGAAGCATTAAATATGCCAAAACTAGAAGATAGAAGAAAAAGAGATATGATCATTACATTCAAAATAGTAACAGGAATTGATAAAATTGATAGGGAAGATTTCCCGAGACATGGAACTTCAAGAACAAGAGTCATAGATTTAAACTACTAAACAAAGATGCCGAAGAAATATAAAAAAATCACTTTTGCAAATAGTGGTAGACGTTGGAACAAATTAGGTGAGAAGGTGGTGGAGGCCAAAACCATCAGTAGTTTCATAGCGTTATATGACAAAGTGCTGGGAAGACGGGACACCACGAACGTAGCTCTCATCCTGTTACTATCTTAGGTAATTACACATCCCCCGGAAGCAGCCCATAGCAGCTGTCTAACTCCCAGGTGCCTATTTATTGCTAGGTAACAGGGGCATCAGGGTGAAGGAAAATCTGCCCATTTGTTTCCGCCTTCCACCGGGGATCGAACCCGGACCCTTAGGACAATGAACCTCGAGTGCTGTCCACTCAGTCGTCAGGCCTCCAATGAAAGACATGGCTCCCCAGACATGAAAGACTGGCAAGAAAGTCCATGGAATAAATGGTAAAATATTGGAATGGATAAAACAATGGTTGAAGGAAAGAAGACAAATGGTTGTGCTAAATGGAAACGAATCTGAATGGAGAAATGTGATAAGTGGGGTGCCACAAGGGTCCATTTTGGGATCTACTCATTTTGTCATACAGGTATACATCAATGACATAGATGAAAATACAGTACTGTATTACAAACCACATCGAATTTGTAGATGACACAAGGATTTATGGTAAAGTGGGAAATGATAATGATATTGAAGCTTTACAAAGAGATCTACATGAACTCCACAAATGGTCAGAAGACAGGCAAATGCTTTTTAATTTTGACAAATGCAAGACCCTGCATGTGGGGCATAACAACCCACACCACAACTACCAAATTAATAACATTACATTACAGCAGATTTATAAAGAAAAGGACCTTGGAGTCAAAATCCACTACTTATTAAAAGTTGCACAACAGATGGGTGTAGCAGTCAGAAAAGCTAACCAAACTCTTGGGATAATCAAGTGTACAGTACTTTTGATTATATGGAAAAGAAGGTTAGGTTCAACTGCATAAATCTCTGGTGTGCACCCATTTGGATTACTGTATCCAAGTATGGAGACCTCATTTTCAGAAAAAGATAGCTGTTCTGGAGATGGTACAACACCGGGCAACAAAAATCATTCCAGAAGCAAATCATCTCTCGTATCAGGAATGCTTGAGGGCCACAGAACTAACAACACTGCAAACCAGGGCAGATCTCATTGAAACTTTTAAAATACTGAACAAGTTACAGGATGTTGATCTGGATATTTTTTTCAAAAAGTCAGCTGTAACACAGACAAGGAGCAACAGTTTCAAGCTCAACAAGCCACAATGTAGGACTGAGAACAGGTGATGCTTTTTCACCCACAGGGTTATTAACCCATGGAACTGCCTACCCACCAAAGCCGTAACTGCTAAAACTGTGCTGAGTTTCAAAATATACTGTCCCTGGAAAAAAGATCGTAAAGGCAAATGGGAGGGACCTTCAACAAGTCGCCGGCTTTCTGTCCTTCCTTAGGCCACTAGGGTTAGTGGACCTTGGGTAAATCGGGTATACCATTCATAGTACACCTATACCTTATGTATTGCATCCTGGAAAAAACAAATAGCAACACTCTAGAAGTTATCCACTGCATCATTTTGTTCCTTCATAAAATTAGGTGAACATTGTTCTTCATGGTTTGTTATATGCATTTTATACAAATACATTTGCAACCTTCTTACAGAGTACTTCCCAGTTTTGTCTCTTGCCATATCTAGTCATTGCCTTCACTCACTCCAAGCTTCCTCACACAGTCAACATGTGTTATTACCTAAGTGTAGTTACAGGATGAGAGCTACGCTCGTGGTGTGCCGTCTTCCCAGCACTCTTTGTCGTATAACGCTTTGAAACTACTGACGGTCTTGGCCTCCACCACCTTCTCCCCTAACTTGTTCCAACCGTCTACCACTCTGTTTGCGAAAGTGAATTTTCTTATATTTCTTCGCCATCTGTGTTTACCTAGTTTATATCTATGACCTCTTGTTCTTAAAGTTCCAGGTCTCAGGAAATCTTCCCTATCGATTTTATCAATTCCTGTTACTATTTTGTATGTAGTGATCATATCACCTCATTTTCTTCTGTCTTCTAGTTTTGGCATATTTAATGCCTCTAACCTCTCCTCGTAGCTCTTGCCCTTCAGTTCTGGGAGCCACTTAGTAGCATGTCTTTGCACCTTTTCCAGTTTGTTGATGTGCTTCTTAAGATATGGGCACCACACAACCGCTGCATATTCTAGCTTTGGCCTAACAAAAGTCGTGAACAATTTCTTTAGTATATCGCCATCCATGTATTTAAAAGCAATTCTGAAGTTAGAAAGCGTGGCATAGGCTCCTCGCACAATATTCTTTATGTGGTCCTCAGGTGATAGTTTTCTATCTAGAACCACCCCTAGATCTCTTTCTTTATCAGAATTCTTTAAAGATTTCTCACATAATATATAGGTTGTGTGGGGTCTATGTTCTCCTATTCCACATTCCATAACATGGCATTTATTAACATTAAATTCCATTTGCCAAGTGGTGCTCCATATACTTATTTTGTCCAGGTCATCTTGAAGGGCATGACAATCATCTAAGTTTCTTATCCTTCCTATTATCTTAGCATCATCAGCAAACATGTTCATATAATTCTGTATACCAACTGGTAGATCATTTATGTAGACAATAAACATCACTGGTGCAAGAACTGAACCCTGTGGTACTCCACTTGTGACATTTCTCCAGTCCGATACATTGCCTCTGATCACAGCCCTCATTTTTCTATCAGTCAGAAAATTTTTCATCCATGTTAGAAGCGTACCTGTCACTCCTCCAATATTTTCCAGTTTCCAGAACAACCTCTTATGTGGAACTCTGTCGAAAGCCTTTTTTAGGTCCAGATAGATGCAGTCAACCCAACCATCTCTTTCCTGTAATATCTCTGTTGCTCGATCATAGAAACTGAGTAAATTCGATACACAGGATCTTCCAGATCGAAAACCATACTGTCTGTCTGATATTATATCATTTCTCTCCAGGTGTTCTACCCATTTAGTTTTAATTATTTTTTCCAATATTTTGACTATTACACTTGTCAATGATACCGGTCTATAATTAAGGGGGTCTTCCCTGCTTCCACTTTTGTAGATTGGAACTATGTTAGCCTTTTTCCACACATCAGCTACAACTCCTGTAAACAGGGATGCCTGAAAAATCAGTTGAAGAGGAATGCTGAGCTCAGGTGCACATTCTCTCAGAACCCATGGTGAAACTCCATCTGGACCAACTGCTTTGTTCTTATTTAGCTCCTTGAGCATTTTTTCCACTTCGTCTCTAGACACCTCTATGTGCTCTATGTTGTTCTCTGGAATTCTTATTGTATCTGGTTCCCTGAAGATTTCATTTTGTACAAACACACTTTGGAACTTTTCGTTTAATGTTTCACACATTTCCTTTTCATTTTCCGTGAATCTATTTCCCATTTTCAACCTCTGAATATTATCCTTTACCTGCAATTTGTTGTTTATGAATTTATAGAATAGACCTGGTTCTGTTTTACATTTGTCTGCAATCCCTTTTTCAAAATTTCTTTCTGCCTCTCTCCTCACTGCCGTGTAGTTGTTTCTCGCATCTTTGTATCGCTGGTATGTTTGGGGGTTTGGCCTCTTCCTGTATTGATTCCATTTTTGTGTCTTTTGGTCTCTGGCCCTCTCGCACTTTCTGTTGAACCAATCCAGTTTCCTAGTTCTGCTTCTGTTTTGGTATACATTTTTTGTGCCTTTATCATATATTTCACAAAACTTAACATACATCTCATTCACTTCCTTGCCTAGCAACAAGTCTGTCCAATTATACTCACTAAAAAATTTTCTAAGGTTGCCATAATGTCCTCTCCTAAAGTCAGGTTTTTGAATTGCATCGACCGTCGTATTTTCTTCCAGATTATAACGCATTGCATACTTTATTCCCAAAAAGACATGGTCCCTTTTACCCAAGGGAGGAAGGTACTGAATGTCAAATATTTCTTCCTCCTTCCTGGTAAATATTAAATCTAGCATGGAGGGAACATCCCCTTCCCTCATCCTCGTAGCTTGTTTAACATGTTGATACAAGAATGTTTCCAGAATGAGGTCTACAAATTTACAGGTCCAGAAATCTTCTGTTTTAGCTTCATATGCTTCCCAGTCTATGGATTTCAAGTTGAAGTCGCCGACTATCAACAGTCGTGAACTATCGTTATAAGCTCTCGCTATGATCTCTCTCATTATTGTTATAAGACCTTCTCGTTTACTATCTAGCTCCTCCTTTGACCATGTGCTGCTTAGCGGTGGACTATATGCATTTATGATCATTTGTTTATCATCCTCATGGCAGATCTCTAGCGTCTATTATGTCAACTTCTTGTGGATTGGCAGTCATTATTTCGTTCACCTTTAGGTGTTCTTTCACCAGCACAGCAACGCCACCGCCTTTCCTGATTTTTCTGTCCCGTCTCCAAATTGAGTAGCCCCTTGGGAATATGACCTCATTTAAAATAGCATCTGTTAACCAGAGTATCATTCCCAAACTAGCTCTGCTCTCCTTATATTGTGGTTTATAAATTTTGTCGTGGGGAACAAGAAGCCTGTGCATATACATGCTGTATACCTTTAACCACTGTGCTGCTCCCCTTCCAAATATGGCACCCCCTTGTGCGCAGGAAATAAATTCTCAGGAAAAAAATTCTATTCGTTTTTGAAAATGTTAAATACTTTTCCCTGATCACAGATATGTAAAAAAAATCGAAATTGTAATTACGTACTTTGGCCGCAATGAGGTTCGGAAAATGGCGTGTGACGTCACGATTTGGTGGTAGCCTGTGACATAGACTTCTGAAGCCAGTCACTCGCCAGCTTCTTCCATAAATCTTAGTCTGAACCAGTACTTTATTTTTCCATTTATTTTCCGATTCTAAGCTTGTCCAATTATTTTTGTTAGAGCGCCAGAATCACGTATAGGTTTGTATTGTATGTTTTCAACCAAAAAAACGAAGGGTGTTTTCAGTACAATAAGAGTCGGCACCATTTTATTTACTGTATGTCGGAAACACAGTGGTCCTGGCATTGATCCCTGTGGGACAACATAGTTAATAGATTAGGCAGTAGTGTTTGTTTCGGAGTGTCCTTCATAATGAAATTTTTTTCAGATTGTCTTCAAGGAATTCTTTACTTTGAAGGTACAATGGGGCCTCGACTTACGATGCTAATCCATTCCCAGAGACGGATCGTAAGTCGAAGCGATTTTTCCCATAAGAAATAAAGGGAATTGAATTAATCCGTTCCTCACCCTCCAAAATATTATCATACAAATAAATTTTATACTAAATACAAAGTTTTTTTTTCTAACTACAATACAGTACCAAAGTGTGTCTTACCTTTATGGAGGGCTCTTGATGGCATATGGAAGATGGTGATGAGGGGGAGGAGGAGAGTTGTTCCTGTTTGGAAGGGGAGTCCCCTTCCATTATCACATCAGGCAGTGATGTTTTCTCTGGGTTACACTCTCTCCTACGTTTTGCCTGAATACCACTAGGACCTGGTTGTGGTCAGTGCTTGTTTGTTTCTCTACAAATTTGTCAAGAGGCATTTGTTTTTCCCTTCATTTTAACATTTGTCTGTAATGATGCACCACAGTGTCATTGAATAGGTTAAGGCAACGCCCTACTGCAGCTTGATTTGGGCGAGTCGTTTCAGCAAAGGTTTGCAATTCTTCCCATGCTGCACACATTTTCTTAATTGTTGAGGAAGAGACATTCTGTACTCTTGTTTCTGCTTTATGGTCATCCTTACATGGGTTTTCATATGTTGAGTCTTACCACTGACTTTCCTAGGACTCATGGCGTGATATATTATAATTACTTTAATGTTCAAAATGCAAAAAATCACCAAAAAAGCGGAATTTCTTATAAGCGCGATCATCACTAAGCGGGCAGCTGTAGTAAACCGAGGCAGGTCGGCCGCGTGACTGGGAACCACGTGCTTGGTCGACCCGAACGTGTACCAACAAATATCAGAAGTCGACGACACCATCGGATGTCGAGTCGCATTTTTCGATGAAATTTACATCGTAACTCGAAATTATCGTAAGTAGGGGCAATCGTATGTTGAGGTGCCACTTACATTATTTGAATTTGTTCGTGTGCTTTCAATATTTTGTAGATGTGCTAAAACTGTGTGCTAATGTTATCTATTTTTAAATTGAAGTGATAAATTGTTATATTCTGAAGATGTCATTTTTAGAGCTTTAATGGTTAAGTAGTCTTGATTCAATATTCATTTGTGGATCACAGTTTTAATTTTAAATATGATCAGGATGAAAAAGATCTATGCGAGTTGGGATCTGAACTCGTCAAACAGTTTTGTTGGTTGGGACAAATGTTCTTTCAGTATGTTTACATTAGGTTAAAGGCATTTGTTATTTCTCCGAGCTAGCTAATATAGTACATTTCTTCACCATTAGTCAGTAAAGAATATACAGTACAGATTTTGTTATTCTGGCATTTGACAAATTTTCTTCTACGGGAGCTAGCTTGATTTTAATGCTGTTGATTTTAATTTACAGGCTTTTAGTATGTTTCAGAAGCACCTGTATTCAGGTCTTTAAATGGTAAAAGGAGTGATATTTGATAATTTTTAAATGGGAAGACTTTGTTCCTTAGATATAAGTAACTTACATTTTTATGATATAAATTTTTTTCTTATGGTAGTGGTTCCCAACTGGTGGGTATAACTACCAGGTTGTAACACGGGACTGGTTCTCACTCCCTTCTACCCTCTTTTTCTCTCTTTACCCGTGTTCTTTACTTTAGTTCTTAACCAAGGGACCCCACGACTTTTACTCGAGCCGACTCCACGCCACGTGGTCTCAAGACGATTTACCGACTTGAGATTCTACAACCCGTATGACGTGAAAATAGACTTCTAGCAAAGTTCTAGGATCTCCTTTCCGCCGCCACCACCAGATCAGTAACCAAAATGAGCAATGATCGAGATCTGGATCGACCACGCTAAACAATCAACCTTGGGGCTTGATTCCCCACTAGTACAAATAAACCCTGGATCTTACGTGTGTAGTTAATTAAAATCAACAGGAGTAATAATCCTGATGGGATGTGAATGATATCCTCAGATTCGAGGAGCATAGGCGTCCACCTCAACTCGACCACGTGGGGACCACGTGACAAGGACAATTCACATAAATAAAGCAAACACATGGAAATAATGAAAATGCAAAATTACTAACTAATTAATTTATTCAAATCTAAAACAGAGTAAGAAATTATAATCCTGACTTGAACACTCCCTGACTGAACACACCCTACTGAATATGCCCTGACTATAAATTTAACGGCAATGAGTGACCTATCCCTAAGAAACTCCAAGCAACTTTTACCTTCTATAGACAGCTAGATGTTGTGTTGCCTTGGGGAAGAGGTGAGATGGATGACCTCTCCCAGTTGCTGCTGAAACCACACTGCTCTGTCCTCTCTCTCCACTACCCAGAGGCCTAGATCTGTATTCTTCCGCTAGTATCTAAGTTACTTTGCCAGGCTTAAGTTATAACAATTAACCTCTGTCGTACTGAATTATCCGGATTGATTGATTTATTGTACTAAAGTTAAATTACACAAACATCTTAAGGAAGAGCTATTCCCAATTACAAAATAGCTATTTGACCTCTGAGAAATAGAGGACATGTCAACTCTGGTGACCTGTGAACTCATAGGTCACTCCGCCTCACAACCTAGTTCTGCCCTGTGACGTCACTGAAGGTGACTTAACACTCATTCTCCTAATAATTAATATACTCTTGATATTATACAGTGATACTATACAGTGCAATTTGAATGCAAAATGACTGAAGGTTAATTTCTCTAAGTAAGTGAATACTGTAGACTGATTCATTATGAAGCTTGGGAACAAAGGTAGTTATTTCCACCGCTAAGTCCCTGGGGGATGCTCCCACGCGGGTCCCGCTTCCCATTTTCCCTTGTGTAGATAACCATTCTGGATAATTTTTACAACAAGCCTCGATTGTTACAAGGTCAGTCAAATTTTAGCTATCCAGAGTACACTGCCAAAAGAGGATGCAATTGAATGAATTAAGTTGAACTTTTGAGTACTGTATTCAAATTCTCAAATATGCAAATCTTTTGAGTATTAGAAAATAGGGCCACAAGTCCAAGAAAGGTTGGAACCACTGCTCTAAGGCATCTGTTGTAGTGCCAGTTTAATAACTTGATTTGCCTATTTTGCAGGTGCTATCTTACCAACATGAGTGAACAGTGCTTCTGTCTCCGGTGGAACAACTATCAGAGTAGTGTAGTTGGGGTGTTACGTTGCTTACTAGAGGAAGGACAGTTTGTCGATGTTACACTTGCCTGTGATGGCCGGAGATTAAAGGCACACAAGCTAATGTTATCTGCCTGTTCAAATTTCTTCAGAGAATTGCTAAAGGTAAGGTTCGAGTGAGTAATATCTTACTGTATTAGCACTACCATTTTCTCTTGTAACATGTTCTATCATTTGTACTACTGTACAGTAATTAAAATGTAAAATGGATTAATAAATAGTGAATAAGAACCTATGCTGGATACTTCAAATTGGCTCATTCTGGCTGAGCTTATTTCCACTATATAGTACTTATTCTGTATAAGGATATGAATAACAATTGCTGTTGAAAATAACAAATTAGACAATACTTTAAAAGTTTTGATAATATCGTAAAGCCTTTTCTACCTTTTCCAATTTCAAGTTGCTATTTACAGCAATTATTTCATATTCGTAAACATTACAGGAAAATCCAAGTGACCACCCAATAATTTTCCTACGTGATGTGAGGTTTTGGGAGTTGGAGTCGATAATGGACTTCATCTATAATGGCCAAGTAGGTAATTTGATGCACATCTCCATTCTTTTCTTTTAAGTGAACCAAACTACTGTGAGGATATAATAGGCCCCAGATATCTTTTAATATATTTTACTGCAATATTTCTGTTAATTTTAGTTTTAAAGATCTGGATATAAGAGCTCAGTGAGCTTTAAGCAATTGTTGCATATTGCCAGGCTTGAGCATGAGGTTGTATTTAACTACAGTTTTTACATATTTCTATTAATTTTCCATAGCATGATGGGTTGGTGTTAATAGAACTAGGTCATCAGCATAGGGGAAACTAACATTAGCCTTACTACTAGTGATAAGATTATAATCAGAATCAATTGAGAATAAAGAGATATTTATCATGATATCCGATTCTTAAACCGATTCTTTATCATTTACTGTATTAACAAATGAATTTTCCATCTCGGGGTAATTAAAATGATTTAAATTCTAACTGTTAACAATGAAGTATTATACTTGCCACATAGAATGCAAGCAGAGACAGCAGAGATACTCATGTTTTACATTACAAAACATGTTTTGTAAAGTCTTGTGTTTCAAATAATAATTTTTTCTTATTCACTTACACTTGCATTATGTAGGTTAAAGATTGCTTTTCCAATATAAACCAAAATGAATTTTAATTTAGATATTATTGCAATGTAATTTTATTTGGAAAACAAAAATTAACAATTGTGTAGTAAATTGTATATAACATGTCCACCTGTGATGGGTAGTGGATAATTTTTAGGGTTTCTTATTTTCTTGTGTTTTGTAGAATAAGGAGTACTTTTGCGTAAAAAGGAATGGGCTATGCTTTAATTGAGCTAGTGTTGCAATATTAACTTGATTTGAAATAAGATTACAAGTTGTATTTTATTGTATAGTACACAATTAAAGTACTGTATGTATATCTGATAGTATAATGGAAGGTTTTCACATTCAGGTTTCTTCCAGAACATCAAGCATAATTTTCCATTTGTTTTCTATTTTTAAACAAGTCTAATAATATCTATTACTGTATATTAATACATTTCCCTTGCTCATAATGTCAAGCATTAATTTGTCCAAACTAAAATACACATATATTCAGAAAATTAAGTATCCAACTACATTGTCTGTGGGGAGCCCCTACAGCTTCCTGGAGCTTATCGAGCTAATGTACTTTATATTAGACCGTGACATTAGCTATGGAGTTCAGATCTACCAGGGACCAGAACCCGAACCTGGCCCCCTTCAGAGATGTTTCAGGGAGCTATGGCCCCTGGAAAACCCCTCTGTGGTTGGGGGTTTTCCTTATCTGCCATCGACATGGGGTTAGGCTCCCAGAAAGATAGATATAGCAAAACAAACCCCACATGGTAAGAAACTAAAACAAAAAATTGGAGAGAGAGGTAGAAACTCCCTACAATCCCAAGGGAACAAGCAAACATCACACTTTACTGCCACACCACTCGTCTGCGCAGCCCTGAGGCTGCCTAGAGTGCTAGGCCGGCTGCCTAGCACTCCAATTCGTAAGCTAATGTCAACCAGGACAGACGCTTCTCTGGCCTCAATTCCTGGGCGGTGTTTGCCTGTGTGGCGTGCTCTGCTGTCTTGTTGTGGTGTGTGGTGGCCAGGAGTATCTCATCAGTGCCGGGGCTGCATGCGCTTTGGGGCTTATTTCCTTAAGCGCCCTGTGAGTACTGCCCGGCGTGTTAGGGATATCTCCTCCCGAGGCGTTCGGGAACCTCTCCTGTATGGGGTTCTTGCTGCTCGGCATTTGCCTTGCCCTTAGGGCCAACTGGGGCTTGGGGCCCTTGTTTGGCCTTGGGTAGGGAGCGTGTTGTGCTGGTTAGGGCATCAAGGTGTTGCGCGACCTGCCACCTATGCGGCAACCGGTTCCTGTTGCCTCTGGGGGATGGTGTACTTTTGCAGAGTTTTTCTTTTCTTTTGTTTTTGTTTGCCTAGTGGGACTATAGTTCCCTGATACTGTTTTGGTGGCCCTCTGCTAGGCCCCCCCCCCCCCCCCTGTGCTTGTATACGTCACAGGGTTTCAGTGTTGCCACCCTTGGTAGTTTGAGTGTTTAACTGGTTAGCAACACCTTGCCCGGGCTTCCCTTAGTTGTTACCCTACGGGCCCTGGAAAACCTTGTCGGGGCTCAGTGGACCCGTGGATGCGTCTTCAGAGTTCCAGCTTTTCTTGTATGGGGTTTGAAGGTTGCTGTGTGCCTTTGTCTCAGGGTGACAGTCACCTGTTTTGTCTCCGTCTTGCTGCCTCTTTGGTCAACGACACCTTTGACCTGGTGTCTTGTGAGTTGTGTTCTCTGTTTGTGCTCCAGTTTTATTCTGATGATGTTGCTGTTAGGGTACAGGCAGTATCCGAGTTGCATGTTTGGTTTAGGTTACTGCAAAGCACTAGGTTGGTTTCCCACCCGGCTTTGGCTTTAGGGACCCGGACCTGGGGGCGTTAGTCGCTTCGACTTTGGTTCTGTCCGCACTCCCTGGTCCTTCCCCTGTTGTTCATCCTCCATCTCCCCCCCCCCCCCCTCCTGTGTCTGGCTCCCAAACATCTGAGGGTTTCGGATTCGGCACGGGTTTAGTTGGTAATGAGACTCGGGCGGCTTCTGGGGCTGCCCCATTTGGGTCAGAGACAGAGGCATTTGAGCCGGTTCCTCCTGCTGAGGCTTCTGGGTCCCACCAGCAGGCCCCCTTCTTGTCTGCCTTTCCCTGGACCCTCAGCTGCCTTTTCTTCAGGGGTAGAGGGTTTGGAGGACGGCACTGCCCTGGGTCCCAACTTTGGGGATCTCGAGGCTGGGGAGGAGTCGACCTGGGGGCCTTGAGCCCCCTTTTGACCCCGCTTGGGTGCTTTTGCCTTCCTCATGGGGCTTATAGGTGCAGGAGGAGGGGTTTTCTTACTCCCCTTCCCTGTTTGAGTATGATTTGGGTTTGGCTCCTCCCCGGGTTCGGTTCCGGGCCCCTTTGGATACCTTGGCCTGGTCGGCGCAACGATCGCCCTATTCGGCTCTTGGTTTCTCGTAAGGGGTGTTGGCCCTTTCGTGGTTCGCCCCGATGGGGAGGAGGCTTGCTCTGTTTGCCCACACTTGGTCCCACGATTTGTGGGCCTTTTCGATCATGTCATCCAGCCTGCTGTGGAGTTGAGCGGCTCGTCCTCCTTTAGGGGGTTCAGGGCTGGCAGGGCAGGCTTCTTCTCCTGTGCTTCAAGTCATCTTGGAGTGGGTGCGCTTAGGCATGGTCGAAACGACCCCTGTCCCTCAGGTGGGTTTCCCGTCTGTTTCCAGTGCCGAAACAGGACTGTGCGGATCTGAGGTTCATTCTGGACTTGTCCCGTCTGAACCCCTGGATTCCTTGCCCCCTCCTTTCAGATGACTACTGTCCCAGGTCCAGCTTCTGTTGGAGCCGGGTGCCTGGATGGTGTCCCTGGACCTCAAGGACTCTTATTGGCATGTTCCTATTCATCTGGGGTTCAGGGACTGGTTAGGTTTCGTGGTGGGGCGTCAGGCTTACCTCTTTTGTTGCCTCCCTTTTGGCTTGAATTTGGCACCTCTCATTTTCATGCGTCTTACTGGGTTGTGGTGACCCGTCTTCCTCTGCTAGGGATTCGAGTTTTGGCCTACCTCGACGACTGGTTGGTGTGGGCTCCCAGTCGGTCAGCTTGTCTGCTCGCCAGGGATGTGGTTCTTTCCCAGCTCGCCAGGTACGGGTTCCTGGTGAACTGGAGGAAGTCCCATCTGGTTCCATCCCAGGTTCGGACCTGGCTGGGTCTTGTTAGGGATTCTTGGACTCCTTCCTTGTCTCTCCCTCCAGAGGCATTGCTGCAGCTGCGGTCCTGCCGTCGGCTGTTGCTGACGGGGGCCCTGGGTTGCTTGAGCAGTTGTGTGGAAGTCTGAACTTCGCCATGCTGGTCTACCAGCCAGGTCGGGTTTGGCTTCGGCGTCTGTTTAGGTTCCTTCGGGGACGCCCCTTCCGCCTCTCTCGCGATTGTTGGGTTCGTTCTCCGGGGGCCTTGTGTCGGTTGCTGCGTCGCCGGCTTCCTTTTCGGGGTTTTTGGGGTTCGGTGCCATGGCGCCTTCCCAAACCTTTATTCGATGTGTTCACGGACACGTCGTCTCTCGGCTGGGGCTTTGTGACCAGTGCTCACCAGGACGGCCAGGGACAGTGGGGTCCGTCCTTTCGTCGCGCTCACAGCACAGTTCAGGAGTTCGCGGAAGTCTGGTTCGCACTTCGGAGGGTTCGGGTCACTTGGGGTTTGACCATCTGGCTCCATTCGGACTGTATTCCGGTGGTTCATTGCCTGAACCGCGGGGGTTCTCTTCGGTCCTTAGCTCTTGGGGGTTGGTTCCTTCGAGTGGTTTGTCTGCTGGATTTTTGGGGTTTGGCTCTCCGTGTGGTTCATATCCGGAGAGTGTCCAACGTCCTGGCGGACGACCTGTCTCGCTTCATTCCCCTGTCCACGAAATGGACAGTCGACGACGACTCTGGATCTGTCAGATGTACGGACTCCCGGACATGGACCTCTTCACGTCGGCGTTGTCTCGGCGTCTCCCAGTCTATGTGACGCCCTTCCCCGACTGCGAGGCATTCGCGGTGGATGCCTTTCGGCAGGACCGGTCGAGGTGGGGTTACCTGTACCTCTTTTCCCTGGTCCAGCTGTTGCGTCGGGTTCTGGTTCTGTTGGTGCCAGCCCAGCCTTGGTTTCCGGCACTGTTTGCTCGGTGTCCGAACCCGGGATGTTTCCCGCGGCTCTGCCTTTTTCAGCAGGTCGGACCGATCTGGTACGGGGCTAGTTCAACCTTCTCCTCTGCTCTTCGCATCTGGTCTTTTTGATGCAGGTGTATCACCATTTCTATGGTGATCAGGTGGCTTCGTTGATGGTGTCCCACCTGAGAGCTTTGTCTCAGCGACAGTATGAAGTTTCCTGGCGTTCTTACGCCATTTTCTTGCTCTTCGTAGAAAACAGATTTCGCCAAAAGAAAGCCCTCTTTTGGGCGAAAGGGCTGCTCTCTTTTGGGCTGCGTGGCGAGCGGCGCTGCAGTAAAGTGTGATGTTTGCTTGTTTGTTTCCTTTCGATTGTAGGGAGTTTCTACCTCTCTATTCAGTTTTTTGTTTTAGTTTCTTACCGTGTGGGGCTTGTTTGTTCTGTTATGCCTATGTTTCTGGGTGCCTAACCCCGGTCGGTGGCAGATAAGGAAAAAACCCAACCACAGAGGTTTTCCAGGGCCATTGCTCCTGAAACCTCTTTGAAGGGGCCAGGTTCCGGCTCTGGTCCATGGTAGGTCTGGACTCCATAGCTAATGTCCCAGTCTAATATAAAGTACATTAGCCTGATAAGCTCCAGGGAGCCTCCAGGGCTCGCCCAGAAAATGGAGTTTCATTACATTCAACGCAGGTTTTGTAAAGAATCTAAATCAGAATCAATAATCATGGAATCGAGACTTTTTAATGATACAGTATTGGCATCAGTATCGGAATTGTTAGAAATTTTAATATCATCACACTAATACTTTGTACTGCCTATGCTTGTTAACTGAGGAAGTAGGTGGCATGAGTTTGAGACATGTATGGAGGTTCTGTAAACTTCACTAGGCATTTTTTCTACAAACCTCAAAACCTTAGAAGACTGGAGAAGAAATGAATAGAATTTTACCTGGGGACCACTAACACTAGTGGCCTCAACAAGGACGGACCTACCGAAGGTCCCCCTCCATTTGCCTTGATCTTTTCCAGATTGATTTTGAAACCTAACACAGTTTAAGCATTTCTTGCTTCAATGATCATGTATACAAAATGCTGAAATGAATTGATAAGGGGGACAAGGGGAGACTCTTTAAATGGAAATTTAAGTAAATTTATGGTGAATTTAAAAGAAGAACCGTAGAAGCTGGAAATGCAAGAGAGTTGAGGAACAAATACTCATACTCTGTATGTGTGGGCAACAGTAGAATGCCCTGAAAGGAGTAAGTTCATGAACAAAGATAAATTATAACAGACATTTTGATTCACAGTACAGAAACCTACTCCCTAGTAGTGCAGTAGCAAATTACTCACTTACTCTGCAGTAGCACCATTTCCAACTATATAACCACTTCATCAGTGTCTTCGGAATAATTATTGAATTCTTTTGGGCAAAATCTGTTTATTTTATTTTCATATAGCAGGTTGGAAAATATATATAAGCTATAAAATATCTTATAACTATGAACTATTAATCCAGCTCTTTGAGTCCATACATCTGACTGTACATAATAAAATGTCAAGAATGTGATAAATCTACGAGAAAATATTGAAGCCTACAATGGGATGAAACCTGCATCCCTGAATGCTTCAAGCACACCTCTACCAACTGGACCATTATAGGCAAAAAGTATCTCAAGCAGATTTACTACTCGATTGTCATTGTGTTTGGAACACACCATTCAAACTCCATACAAGTCGACTAGTACTGTACTTCATGTCAAGATACCTTTATCCCAATATGGTTTGGTCGGTAGTGTGTGCGCCCGAAGAGTTCAGATATGCAGGTTTGCTCTCACCGTACAGCTTCAGTATTTACTTTACTGACGGTAGTTAACAAATATTCTCTAAGATGACTTGATCATTTGTCTTTATTGACCATTGGTAGCTGTTTCACACAGGTATATAAGGCATGTAAAAGTGGAACGTTCAATGCTAGGTCTTTACACATGTTTGCAATTTGTTTGCTTCTAGGTAAATGTTATGCAGGATCAATTGCCGGGCTTTATTCGAACAGCAGAAGCGTGCAGATTAAGGGGTTGGCAGCAGTAAACAACAACAATAACAACATCCATGCAAAGCCACCTGATCCAAGGGTGAGTGTAGCATGACATGCAAGGGAAAAGTTTTGAAAGTGCATGACCATAATTTTGAACTGCATAGTTTATTTTTATTTTAATATTATAAAGAAGAAGTTAGTCTGGTATGCATTTGTACAGTGCTGAATGGAATTTGACTAAACTCACCATAATAACAATAAGAATATATAATGAAAGGGCCTCCATGTGGCTGTCATAGGCTTGAAGTGGTTTTCTTCTGGAGCGTTACAAAGATAGAGCAAAGCCTTGAAATTGAAAGCCTTGGCAAGACTTCTACAGTGTTTTTAAATTTTAAGAAACTGGTCATAAGGAAATAATGCAGCTGTAATTCATTCTTTTATTTGCCTTCCAGTGAATTCGTAAAGTACAGTACTCTTATTAAGACCTCTTAAGATTCTTAGAGAGTGGAAGTCACAAGTAGTGACTTGCATTTAAAATCATCTATAGCATTGCCACAAAGGAGAGGAGATAGCTTATACGCAACAGATGGCCAATCTTTTCTGATTTATAGCTGGTATCCATGAAACGATAGCAGAATTTTTTGCATGTGTCAAGGTAAACCCTATAACATCCACACAGAGCTATTATAGTGATATTAGCATCATGCTTGTTAATCCCAGACAATAATAGCTTAAATCATCATATGATAGCTGCATTACCCTGCGAATCATCATATGATGATAATCGGTCTTTAAGGGTTAAATGAGAAAAAAATGTAAGAGTACTGCTTGTATATTAGGTGGGGGTGTGAATGTGGGTGTAAAAAATAATGATTATTATTAAGTGTGCACGTTAAATTAAGTGTCACTTTGCATGTTTGCTGTGAATCTGAAAATCTGAAATTTTATATCTGCTGCATTTGGTTTATTTCATATTTTGTTTAGATTGCTTTCACAAGTTTTGTCATTATTGTTACACAGCTTTATTGTGGAGATTAGGACGACTCCAAGATCCGTACTTGGGTATTGGGGGGGAGATTATAGGAGAGCTGCACCATCCTCCTCCTCTGAAGCGTCCACGAAGACCTCAACCACCCACGCTTTCCTCCACCAGGTGACTTGCACCTCTCTTGTGAGAGTTTGCATTTCTTACCATTGATTGTCACTCACTAATGACATAATATTTTTGTTAAGTACTATAGTGAGTGTTATGGTGAATTTATTGAACACCCTGGGTAAAAATATGACTTGGAGAGATAATCCTTCAAATTGATTGCTTCTAGACAAGAAACCCTTCACCGGTAACTAGGTTGCCACATGAAGATTCACCAATCAAAGCAGCGATAGCAGCCACGGCATCTCATGCAGCAGTAAAACCAGAGTTACCAATATCAGAGCCAAGCAAAACAGACCCAGCCACTGGAATTGCTGCACAAGAACAGCAGTTACACCAACACCAGTTCCTCAGGGATCGTCACATTCTGGAGGAGCGGCAAGCCCTAAAGGTAAGATTTTTTTTTTTAATTTTTATTTAGAAATGTTTCCTTACATGAATGGAATATTTGTGGTGAAATGTTTTGTGTAAAGACCACCATTATTGCAAGGTATAATTCCCGTTTGCGGAGACAGGAACCGAACTCTGTACTGAAGCTTACAGACGTTTCCCTTAGGTCAGCAACTGACCTTCCCCAGGATGAAACCCACGACAATTGCTTAACTACCAGCTACCTATTTATTGTTAGATGAATAGAGGCATCAGGTGAAAGGAAATGTGCCCAACCATTTCTGTCCCCCCTGCCTGAGGATTGAACCCAGTTACTTGATTGTCAGTCAAGGATGTAGAACACTACTACAGCATTACTACTGCTTAATAAAATAGGCTAACAAAGTAAATCATTGGGCATGCAAAATTTTTGTTTAGTTTACATGTACCATATATGCCGGCATACAAGTTGATCCAGTGCTAGGTAGACCCCTAAAATTTTGGGGTGTGATTGGGTTTAGGCCTATATTTGCCGGGTAAGAAAAGGCCCCATCCCCCAAAATAAGGCGGCACCACTTCCCCTGCCCCTGCTGTATGAAAAGAAAACTATGGTGTCTCATAAATGTACGGTAACTTAATGAATATTTATAACGCATAAGGTTAAGGTGCCAGAATTATCATGGTATCACTCATAGGCTACACAAATAAACGTGCATTATGTAGTAGAAACACAGTGTATTAAAACTTATTACAGAAATACTGGTAATATAGAATGGTAATATAAAATGCTAACACTGCTGAAAAAACTCCCATAAACTCCTACCAGTATGTTGTACCATGCGGTAGTATAAACAAAAACAAATCAAGATGCACTTGCCAGTCTTCATTTACACAAAATTAAACATTGAAATATACACTAAATTATTGTAAAATAAAAATACATATGGAAATTTGTAAAATTTGCCAAGGTTAGATATGTATATGTAAAATTTTCCTCACGAACCCATAGTTCAACAACTAGCCGCTTGGTGTTGGGAAATCCAACATGTTTTGTCCTCGTCAAATGTGTAATTTTAATACTTTACATTTGGTGAGTATTTGAGTGCTTGAAATTGTTGTGTGTTCAGTACATGAACATTTGAAGAGTGTTTTTGAGTTGGTTCCTATCACTCCTGAGATGTGATCCTGTGTTCATTGGACAAGATCGTATAGTCAGACAAGATGACTTACAGCACCGGTGCCACCAGGAGCTTTCCAAACAACTCTGTAGGGTCATATAAAGTACGAGAGATACCAGTACTAGAGAATTAAATATGGAGGAATTAGAAGAGAAAAAGACCAATGTCACTCCATAAAAAATACTAACAGAACTTTCCATTCACCTGGACTTTTTTTTCACTTTTTACTGTTAGTAAAATTTTTACAAGTTTTACTAACAGAACTTGACAAAGTGGATTGAGACAGTCTTTACTAGCAGGAGGGATATACTCTAATTGGTAACAGTTGAGCCAGAAAGGTTTAAGGAAATATTTGTATGCAAAGAGTGGTAAACAAGTGCTTGAGCCAGAGGTGGCAAGAGAACCCTCTATTTATAATTAGGCTCTAAAATCTGAGAAAAACATATTCCCCTTTACATCATCACTACTGTTTATAAATGTAGCTAATCTAACCCAACCTAGTGGAAACCAAGAGATAAAATGTTTTGTTTATATTATATATATATATATAGATATATATAAATGTATATATATATATATAATATATATATATATATGTTATAATAGATATCTATTATATATATATTATATATAATATATTATATATATATATAATATATATATATATATAAACTGGATTGACACAAGTGGATTGAGACAGTCTTACTAGCAGGAGGGATATACTCTAATTGGTAACAGTTGAGCCNAACTACCAAATTAATACCATTACAGTAGATTGATGAGGAAAGGACCTTCGAGTCGAACTCCATCACTCAATAAAAGTTGCACAGCAGGTTAGGGGCAGCAGTCAAAAAAGTTAACCAAACACTTGGAATAATCAAGTGTACCTTTGACTTTAAGGAAAATAAGGTAGTGATTCAATTGTATAAATCTCTGATGCGCGGCCATTTGGATGACCGTATCCAAGCCTGGACCTCATCTTCAGAAGGATATAGCCGCTCTGGAGAAAGTGCAACACCGGACAACAAAAATCACTCCAGAGCTAAGTCAACTCCCGTATTAGGAACGGTTGAGGGCCACAGGGCTAACAACATTGCAAACCAGGCATGACAAGGCGGATCTCATTGAAACTTAAAATACTGAGCTGGGAAGATGTTAATCCGGGAAATTTCTTCAAAAGGTCAGATGTAACACAAACAAGGAACAACGGTTTCAAGCTCAACAAGCCACAGTGTAGGACTGAGAATAGGAGATACTTTTTCACTCACAGGGTTATAAGCCCATGGAACCGCCTACACGCCAAAGCCGTAAATGCCAACAAACTTTTAACTTTTAGAGTACATACAGCTGGAAAAGATCATCAAAGCAAACGGGGGGAACCTTCGACAAGCCCCCGGCTTCCTATCCTCGTCGAGGCCACAAGTGTTAGTGGCTCTCAGGTAAACTTAGTTAAAAAATATAAATTTTCTACCATTACCATTTTTACCACTTATAGGCGGGCTGGGTGAGCCCTCATGGTGCAATATTTTGGTGCCCGGGGTGTCAGCACTTAAAATGGCGTAATCTTTTCGGCTAATTTATTGTAAAATATTGTGGTTAACTCACGGAAGCACGAACTATATCCTTTTATCATAAAGCTATAGACCTATAGATTTTAAAAACTGATTTTCAGTTCACCAGCTCTTATCGTAGGAGTGGAAACTTTTGAAAAGCTGTCCTTTGTATGACATGAAAGCCTGTATGTATGAGCAGGGTTCAGCATCACCTTGATCCTATATATTCTATGGGATGCGTGATTTTCTATTGTCGGGGACAGGAAACCTGTACTTTGGTTTATCGACATTCCTCTTGACCAACACACAATTTCATAACTTGGGGGATGGGGGGTTAACAATTTACTGCTAGGCTATGAGTCAATGACGTAGAGAAATGCGTCCAAGGAACCAAAACAATTTTACAACTCGCAAATTATATTTTTCTTGGTGTACTCGCCACTAATTTGAGATTAATTTTTAGTCTTATCTGAAGTTGTTAGACAATATTTAAGGCTGGGCCACACAAACTAGTGAGAAATACATTATTATTTATATATACCCAACTCGCCGAAAGAAAAAAAAGGCTTGGATGAGCAGCTAAGCCTTTTTTTATTACGACATGAGCTCAACATTTTACACCGACGTACTGTAAATACAAATAATTGTCAACTGAACTAAAACATCTAGCCTAACCCACCCTAGGCCTAACTGCACAAAACTATAATATATAATTCAATTCAATTAGATTTGAACAAAATATCAATTTTTATGACAGTTCATAAAAAATTACTAATTACCCTTTAAAGAAAAGGTCTCAGGATGGGTTGCTAAATCAACGTAACTAAAACACATTACTAAAATTTTACCTAGACCTAATTATTGCATAATAATACAATAGGTTTCCGCAGTGTCCGAGTCTCTCTTTCTCTCTCTCTAAAATAATATAATTCTCTAACATTGATGTATGGATGCTTCACCAGTGGGAGGAGATTAGAAGTGTGAAATATTAAAATTAGATTAGTTTTCCATTTGCTTTGGAAGGGCCGAACTTGAGAAAGTTTTTGAGGCTGTGGAAAGATCCTATCTTTTATGATCTTCTGGCCAAAGTAACGATGGGAGTATATTTATGTTATTTTTTTCCGATATCAGTGAATAATGGTGCACATTAAATATATATTTTTTTTAATTTCATTTTTTTTTTATATTTTGAAAGGTTTGTGACCCTGGTACGCTTGTTCTCTTGAATTCTGGTGACCCCACAAATAATGGGGTCATAAGAGATCGTCTCTTTTATGATCTTCTGGCCAAAGTAACGATGAGAATATATTTATGTTATTTTTCCGAAATCAGTGAAAAATGGTGCATATTAATATATTTTGTTTATTTTCATTTTTTTAATATTTTGATAGATTTGTGACCCTGGCACGCTTGTTCTTTTGAATTCTGGCGACCCCGACTAGCCTGTGTTCGTCCTTTACCCTAGACCATCCCTATGCAGATTTGGGTGAGTGGGGCTCAAAGTCTGAACAACTAGACAGATATTCTCTATTATAGTATAAATTAATTTACTTACCGGATAATCGTTCGTTACTATATGGTAGGGAAGACCCATCCTGTCAGTTGGTTGTCGGGTATTTAAACCAAATACTAACATCACAATCTATGTAAGTCAGTATTTTATTTATATTTTGGGCTGGAGGATGGGTTGTAGTGCTTCACGCCGTGTACAGTAAATATGACTAATTTTCCACAAAACGAAAATAACTAACCTAATCTACCATATCCCTTGCTGTGCACAAAACTATAACATATAAGCACATTTATTTATATTTGAGAAATGCTATTTTTATTATATAGAACTATAAAAAATGCCGAACGCGGAATAAGACGCATTCTGAATGTCTAGCCTAAGACTTGGCTGAAAGTTGAGCTATTTTGTTGTTTTAGATTCAACTACTTGGAACAAAACGTTCTAAGTAGCACGGGCTATGGTGAGCCCGTTGAACTACATTCAATTATTACTACGTATTACTGCATGCTTGCAAAAGAGCATTGATGATAGACACGGGCACTCTTCAAATTTCTTCAGTCATCTGAAAGTTCTCGTATGAAAGCACTTTTAGGCTTTTGTCTGATAGACCAAGATTATTTGTCTACTGCAACCTGAGAAGGACTTCAACTTTATCATATGATAAAGTTGACGCCCTTTGTGAGCTTGTGTGAAGGGAGCTACAACAATTTGATTCTAACCCCTTTAGTATGTAGAACATACACTTCCTGAGGTCATTGTGTGACTGTAACCTCTCCACCCTAACCATGTTATAGTTTTGGAACGCATGATAGACAAATGTAAATCAAATTTAGCTAGTTCAACACAAATATGATTTGCTCTGCTTACAGAACAATGGGATCCGGTTTCTAAACATATTATGTGACTATTTCCGCCACCACCTACAGGGTCGGTATGGTGGTCTATATAATCAGCCCATCCTCTAGAGTTGTCACTACGTCACAAAAATTATGAACTAAATTGACGGAACCTAACCTAACCGAGGACCTACAAATTGAAAACGTAACAACCCGTCAATTTAGCGAACCGCTATGATTTATAATTCATCATAGTTTTGACGTTGGGGATTCTTACGTCAAAATATGATGTATTATTCGAGAGGACAGCTTGATACTAAATTCCATCGATCGCTACTTGAAAATCATTGGCATATTTAATAACATGAAACTTGCATATATACATGCTCTTTCCAAAACTATAACATGGTTAGGGTGGAGAGGTTACCGTCACACAATGACCTCAGGAAGTGTATGTTCTACATACTAAAGAGGTTAGAATCAAATTGTTGTAGCTCCTTTCACACAAGCTCACAAAGGGCGTCAACTTTATCATATGATAAAGTCCTTCTCAAGGTTGCAGTAGACAAATAATCTTGGGCTATCAGACAAAGACCTAAAAAGTGCTTTCATACGAGAACTTTCAGATGACACTGAAGAAATTTGAAGAGTGCCCGTGTCTATCAACACGAAGTGTCACACGAAGCACTGGTACGAGACAGGTAACAGAACCAGTAGACACATATCCACACACAAATGACTTTGTTACAAATAATCGCCAGCTGTACACCTAGTATGAGAAAGTAGATCACAGGAAATTGTTGAGTTTGTGTGAAATTTTAGCCTTTTAGATTACTTAGAGATAGATTTAAAGTTTATATTGCATGAAATGTCAAATTATTGTTATTGATAAACTACTTTATACATTATTGCACTGTATCCGTATTTTGCTTCTAGATACAAAAATATTTAATGGACTTATACATACTGTGTAGCCTAAATTCATGATCAGCAACCCTTTTGTTACCCTGGAACCTCCCTAAATTAAACAGACATTCACTAGTTATGTTAGGGGGACCCTTGAGGTCGCGATTATATTAGTTTGACCAACTGTAAACAGATTATTGATGTACTGTATATGAATACAGACTCTGGTATTAGCTTATGACTGCAGTAAATTGTTTAGCAAAATGAATGTTGGGGTTTAGTTGTTGAGTTCATTGTGTGATTGTAACCTTTTCAACTACCACTCAAAGGATGGGTATGGGGCGAATCATAAATTTACTAATATATAATAACCAATGTAGAAAATATAGTTAAGTATTACGTAAATTACTTAGCTCCTTCTTCTTGATGGTACGTGCAGTTTGCATAAATAGGATTTATCCTCTCGATGACTGCACAAGTACAAATGTTGGGAGACGCGTTAATGACTTGCTTTCGCAAGTGTTTGTTGTGTTGTGCTGGAGATAGAGGAGAGGCGACCAAACAGAGGCGTGTCTTAGATATCCCAAGACTTGCTGACTGTAGGGCGGGATGTTGTGTTTATGGCGTCAGCTGATCCTTGGTGCTCCTGCGGCGAGGCAGTTGTTTCCTGTGTTTGGCTGCTGGTGGCGTGAGGTATAAATGTGACACTGGTCAAATGTGGCCCAATTTGTTGGTCGACTGGAGATACTGAGCCAGTGCTTTGACTATTTGATATTTTTCAGGTAACGAGAGGTCACGTCCCCCTAATATATGCTCGATGGTAAAAGGTGTTTTAAGTACGATAAGTACTGCCCGCTTAACCGAAACATGAACATGATTATTTGAGTCAAATCATCATACATATATAAAAATGCAAATGTTCGTTTGTTCAAAATCGCTAATCTCTGAAGGTTCTCCCGTCTCATCCTGCCCACCATTACCCCCTCCCCCATCCTCTCATCCTGCCCATCATTCCCCTCTCTCGTCCCCTCGTCCTCCCCACCATTACCCCCTCCCCCATCCTCTCATCCTGCCCATCATTCCCCTCTCTCGTCCCTTCGTCCTCCCCACCATTCCCCACTCCCTCATCCGATGCGTGCCCAAATGATCTGATGTTCCATTAGGAAAATGGGAACATCAAATGACCTGATGTTCCCATCACTGAAAAATAAGAAAATAGTTAAAAAACGAAATGAAAAAAAATAAAAACTAACAAAAATAAACTAGACTTACAAAATAAATGGTATGGCAAACAACACAGCTCAATTCCAACACAATGTCACAAAATAATTAAACCAGAATGAAAATAAATAAAAATCTATGAAAATTCAATTTATCAATGCAATCAGAAACATTGAAATGGCATTCTAACATATTTACTATAGCATGTTTTTCGAAAAAAAGCATGTTTTTACCTTCTCACAGGTGTGGCATGTATATAGTAGGTATATAAAAACATGCGTTTATACATATTTAGTATAGCATGTGTTGCTTTTGCGTGCAACAGATGGCGCTGTTTTTCGAAAAAAGCATGTTTTTACCTTCTCACAGGTGTGGCATATATATACTAGGTATATAAAAACATGCGTGTATTCAAATGGAATGTTGTGTCAAAATTTCAAAGCAATCGGTAAAGAGGTTTCGGAGATTTCCCTCACTTGAAAACTCAGATGAAAAACTCTGTGCTTAAAAAAAAAATCATGTTTTTTGCCTGTCACAGACGTGACATCTATATAGTAGGTATATAAAAACACTCGTATGCGAACGGAACGTTGTGTCAAAATTTCAAAGCAATCGGTGAAGAACTTTCGGAGATTAGCAATTTTGAACAAACGAACATTTCCATCTTTTTTTATATAGATATATATTTTAAAGACTCTTCCTCGTGAAAGGGTTCGAACCTTAGACCGCCAGGAGCTGAAACTCCACTGGCGAATCCAGTACTCTGACCACCTGACCACACTGACTGTTCAAAAGTCATTGGTAGTCGAGGCTATAGACAAGTTACAGCCCCACTCCTGTGCCAGGTAAGTCCTCTACAGGCTCACCATAGCCCGTGCTATTTGCAACTTTTGTTCCGAGTAGCTGAATCTAAAACAACAACAACGACGAGGCTATATCCCCAACGACCCGACAGCACCTGGTGGTCACAGATCACAGGTCATATACCTAAACCTGTAGATCACAGATGTACATACCTACATCCAAGATAGTAACTGTGTGACTCACCATAGATGTAAAGTGCCTTGTATAGTGACTTGTGAGCCTCTTGTTGAATCCCTTGTGATATAAACAGATTACTGATATGTATATGTATTTGTGTAAATGATTGTATATATATGTACATGTATATATAACATAAACAATTGTGTAACTAGCTTCAAAAGATTGTCACTTGCTTAGCTAAACGAACTATGGGGTTCAGTTCCCGAACCCATTATATGCCTCTGTAACCCTTTCCACAACCGCCCACGGGATGGGTATGGAGTGCATAATAAGGAAAGAAACTGAAACTCTAGAAATCCAAAGCTGTCTAGATCTAACATGAACAAGTCTTGAATATAGATAGGATCCGAGAACTTTAAAATGTTGAACTATATGGAGGATATTGATCCCGACCACGTCTCCACAAGATCAAATGTAACAGACAAGGAACAACAGCTCAACAAGCCACAATGTAGGAGAGTAAACAGGAGAAACTTTTTCGCCCATACGGTTATAAACCCACGGAACCGCCAACCATCCGAAGCCGTAAATGTTGCAACCCGCTCTTGCACAAGACAGCACACATATGACTTACTGCTTGTAGTCACTATTTCTCTTATAAATAAGTATATATGTGACATTTAAAGCAATATTTTTTTCAAGGCACTAACTCTTCCTCTCAGTTTTATTAAACAATGAATGATTTTATACAAAATTTGACAATATCCTGAGTTACTTTACAATTTATTTAAATAATTTAGTTTTGTTTTATTATTTTTATAAAACTAATATCAATATAGGCATAGGTTCAGTACTAATTGTAATATCTTAACATACTAAGAAGGTTAGGTTAGGTTGGTGTTTTCTATTCAGCATTTCAAGGTAAACTCAAATATTCACAATAAATTAGTATGTCACATATGCTGCCCACTGGATGGGGGGCGGTGTGCAGGACAAACATATACATTGTGACACTAGCTCTTCACATATGTCAGTTGCTTAATTTAGAAACTGTACTTGTGGTCGATCTCGAACCCATTGTTGATGTGACGACTTATACTGAATTTTGTAACTAGCTCATCAAGATTGTAACTTGCTTAGCTAAATGAATTGTGGGGTTCAGTCCCTGAGCCCATTATGTGCCTCTGTAACCCTTTCCACTACCGCCCACAAGATGGATACGGGGTGCATAATAAATGAACTAAACTAAAAAAAAATATGCACTTATTCATATGCCAAATATTGACTATAAGCAAGTGCGAGAACGGGCTGCAATATCAAAACACTGCCGAATTTGTAAGATCGAGCTTGAAAAAATAATCAGGACAGATGGTGGACCTTAGACAAGCCGCCGGCTACCTGTCCTCGACGAGGCCTCTAAAGTTTTAGAGGCCTCGTTTCCTAAGGGCCTCTAAAGTTTTAGAGGCCCTTAGGTAAATTAGGTATTGCTTTCACCCAAATACCAACGCAATCTCGTCTACGTTGTTGGGGAAACAATCGATGATGGAACATGTATTAATTGTTTGCCCATTAGAGTTGTAAACGTTTTACGAAGCAAATAACCTTTTCGTATAACATTTATCATACTTTAGTGCATGTTGAGATATGGTATTCTTCAAAGGGCAACGGATTACATGTGTAATATGATCGGACATTTCATATTTCTGCCGTATTTGTAACGTAAGTACTCGCCTAATTGAACTTGCGGGGGTTGAGCTTCGGCTCAACCCCAGCAAGGGGGTTGAGCCGCCTATTCTTCAACACGGAGCCCCCTATTCTTCAACAGGGAGATTGAAGAAATCGAACAGAGACTGAAGCATTCCTATCAGACTGAAGAAAGACAACTAGAACAGAAAGCAATTCAAGAAATAAAGAAAAACCCAAAATATTTCTTCACATATGCTAAATCAAAAGCGAAAACCACTGCCAGTATTGGACCTATTCGTATTAGCGAAGGTTCATACACTGAGGATGACAAGGAAATTAGTGAAATCCTAAAAAAAGCAGTATGAGGACATGTTTAGCACCCCGATACTCAGCATGAAAGTGGAAGATTCGGACAATTTCTTTATGAATGATACTCAAACACCTGTAAATATAACTGATATCAGCACGAGCGTGGCAGATTTTGAAAGAGAAATTGACAATATGCCCATCCACTCAGCCCCGGGTTCAGACTCATGGAATTCAATATTTATAAAGAAATGCAAAGTGCCAGTAGCACAGGCGCTCAGTATAGTGTGGAGGGAGAGCTTGGACACAGGGGAGATACCAGATGAGCTTAAAGCAGCAGACATTGCCCCTCTACACAAGGGTGGTAGCAAAGCATTGGCAAAGAATTATAGACCAGTTGCACTAACGTCCCACATAATAAAAGTATTTAAGAGAGTGATCAGGAGTCAGGTCACTAGTTTCATGGAAACCAATGACCTCCACAATCCAGATCAACATTGATTTAGAGCAGGAAGATCATGACTCTCACAGCTACTTGACCACTATGACAAAATCACGGAGGCATTAGAGGAAAAACATAATGCAGATGTCGTATACACAGATTTTGCAAAGGCATTCGACAAATGTGACCACGGAGTGATTACACACAAAATGAGGTCAATGGGTATAACTAGTAAAGTAGGACGCTGGATACTCAATTTCCTGTCGAACAGAACACAAAGAGTAACAGTCAATCAAGTAAAATCGAGTCCGAGCGCAGTTAGAAGCTCTGTACCTCAAGGTACAGTCCTTGCACCACTGCTGTTCTGTTATTCTCATATCCGACATAGACAAAAACACAAGTCACAGCTTCGTGTCATCCTTTGCAGATGATACAAAAATCAGCATGAAAATTACCTCTGCTGAAGACATTGTTAAACTACAAACAGATATTTACAAAGTTTTCGATTGGGCAGCAGAAAATAACATGATGTTTAACGGTGATAAATTCCAGGTACTCAGATACGGCAAAAATGAGGATCTTAAACATAATACAGGGTACAAAACACAATCGAATCTGCCCATAGTAGGAAAACAGCATGTAAAGGATTTGGGAATAATGATGTCCGACAACCTAACGTTTAGGGACCATAACCAAGCAAGTATTGCGTCAGCCAGAAAAATGATAGGATGGATTACGAGAACCTTCAAGTCCAGAGATCCCATCACAATAGTTGTACTCTTCAAATCACTTGTGTTGTCCCGTCTTGAATACTGCTCGGTACTCACTTCCCCCTTCAGAGCAGGAGAGATTGCTGAAATTGAGGGAATACAGAGAACATATACGGCACGCATAGACGAGATAAAGCACCTAAATTATTGGAAGCGTCTCAAAGCTCTCCAAATGTACTCTCTAGAAAGGAGACGAGAGAGATACCAAATAATATACACATGGAAAATACTGGAGGGACAGGTCCCAAATCTGCACAGTAAAATAACAACGTACTGGAGTGAACGACATGAAAGAAAATGCAGAATAGAACCAGTGAAGAGCAGAGGTCCCATGGGCACAATCAGAGAACACTGCATGAACATCAGAGGTCCACGGTTGTTCAACGTCCTACCAGCAAACATCAGAAATATTACAGGAACAACCGTGGACATCTTCAAGAGGAAACTAGATTGTTTCCTTCAAGGAGTGCCGGACCAACGGGGCTGTGGTGGGTATGTGGGCCTGCGGGCCGCTCCAAGCAACAGCCTGGTGGACCAAACTCTCACAAGTCAAGTCTGGCCTCGGGCCGGGCTTGGGGAGTAGAAGAACTCCCAGAACCCCATCAACCAGGTATCAACCAGGTATCAACCAGGCTCACTGATCCCACCTCTCAACTGTCAATCAACTGGTGCACAGATTCTGGAGACAAATGGGCTCTATCAAATCTACATTTGAAACTGTGTATGGCGTCTACCTCCACTATATTACGTCCTAATGCATTCCATTTGTTAACCACTCTAACATTGAGAAAAAGTTCTTTCTAACGTCCCTGTGGCTCATTTGGGTACTAAGTTTCCACATATGTTCCCTTCTTCGCATACTACCCGTGCTAAATAATTTATTTTTATCTACCCTGTCAATTCATCGGAAAATTTTATAGGTGGTGATCATGTCTCCTATAACTCTTCTGTCTTCCAGTATCGTGAGGTTTAGTTTTAGTAATCTTTCCTCGTAGCTCATACCCCTCACCTTGAGGACTAGCCTGGTGGCATACCTTTAATCCTTTTCTAACTTTGTTTTGTTTGACTTGATAAGGACTCCAGGCTGGAGCCACATATTCCAGTATTGGGCTAACATATGAGGTATACAAGTTCTAAAAGTGTGGGCGTCTGTATCTGCGTCTGTGCATGACTCTCTCTCACTCTCTCTCTCTTCTCTCCTCTCTCTCTCTCTCTCTCTCTCTCTCTCTCTCTCTCTCCTCTCTCTCTCTCTCTCTCTCTCTCTCTCTCTCTCTATACCATCACTTGGGCTGGATGGTAGAGCGACGGTCTCGCGTCATGCAGGTCGGCTTCAATCCCCGACCGTCTAAGTGGTTGGGACACCATTCCTTCCCCTCGTCCCATCCCAAATCCTTATCCTGACCCCTTCCCTGTGCTATATCGTCGTAATGACTTGGTGCTTTCCTGCTGATAGTTCCCCTTCCCTTCCCTTCTCTCTCTCTCTCTCTGGGCCCAACTAAATCTATGGTAACCCCATTCAAATATTAGGGGCTTAAATATTAAATACGTTACAGTCACTCTTAGTTACTACCTACAGTTAGCAAACTGGGGATATTTGGCTAAAATTTCTGGTAGCAGATCATTTTGAATGAAATATTGACACATTGTTGGAACATTTGTTATAGAATTGTCTCTGAATTCGCGTATCTTTTCGCACTCCATCACATAGTGACGGAGGGTGTGCGAATAATTTTGTTGACACAGTTTACATTTGGTCAGGTCTACATCAGCAGATAATGAGAATTCCCAGAGATACTTGTAACCGAGTCTAAGCCGAGCAGTAGTAACATCTAGAAGTCTGCTGATTTTATTGGATGAACCATAGATGTGTGGCTCCTCTTGCATGATAGTATGATGATAGATGGAATTACTGGTGTCGATTTCACTTTGCATCAGATCTACAAGAACTTGTTCACACACACACATTTCCAGACAAAACGAATTATTGAATTAACTGACTTGATAGCGCGGGGACGCTAAGCCCCGGAAGCACCTCAAGGTATACTCAAGGTATACCGTCGCTCTACCGTCCAGTCCAAGTGCATGGTTGGGCGTATATGGGAAACAGATAATATGATGTAACAGATAATAGTGTAACGTGTGGATATATGGCCGGTAATTAACCTGTGCCTGCAGGGCTTGAATTTCGGCCCCGCCTATCAACCATACATCTATCAACTGGTGATCAAGTTCACCAACATGTTGTACACTGTCATATGCACATTAGAAACTGCGTATAATCTGCCTCCACTTTACTTTATAGTGTTTCATTCGTGTACTATGAATTATATTTTATTTAATGTCACTTGGTATTTAATTTACCCGTTTCCCCTGTTCGTGTGCCACCCATTCCATTAATAATGTCATCATTCCTTTCGATTCCTCGAAAATTTTGTAATGAGGTAATCATGACTCCACTGTTTTATCTTCCAGTGACGTGAGTGTAATTAATTTTATATTTCCTAATAATTCATACCTCTCAGTTCTGGAACACTCGGTAGTATACATATGGTTGACTTTCCTGTTTCATTTTTAAGAGGACTCCGCAGTCCACACTAGCGCCGCTTATTGCAGATTGATTTGACTTTCTGTCTCATTACATTTCAAAAACAATATTAGTTCCGTTTGCAACTAACAGTTAAATTTAGTTCATTTATTATGCACCCCATACCCATTCTGTGGGCGGTAGTGGAAAGGGGTACTAGGGCAAATAATGAGCTCAGGGACTGACCCCAAATATATTTAGCTTAGAAAGTTAAAATTTTGATGAGGTATTTAACCTAACGTACGCCACTGATAGATATCCATTTGATGTATGCTTTGAGAAACGATTCAATTAATATATCAATCCTCAGATATATTTTATGTGCCTGATTCTTAATGGGTTCACTCCCATTTGTTAACTAGTGTCCGCCTCCCGTTCCCAGCACTACTTTGCACAATTTGCCGGAGCTAAACTACATACGTACATACAACATAATTCCTGTATAATTCATACATAATTCCTGTATAATTCATACATACTTCCTGTATAATTCATACATACTTCCTGTATAATTCATACATACTTCCTGTATAATTCATACATATTCCTGTATANATTTGATATTTAAAGAGTGCGACTTAACCAAACTAGAAATGCTCTACAAATCAAGGGACCCAGAATGTGGAATGGTCTCCCCAATCATGTCAAAGGCTGTACCTCTCTCAACCAGTTTAAGAGTAAACCAAGTGCTACCTAATTAACTCCATGTAGCCTACCATACGCCCCTAAATGTCAACCCATGTCTTGCTTTTGTTAAACCATGCTGCTTGTTCACCAACTTGTACAATTGTTGATTTCTGCCATGTTCCCCTCTTTTTTATTTTTGTATTCCTTTTTTCAACAAAATTTATACCTAATGCCAATTACTATTAAGGTTTAGTCTAAGTGGTCCCCCCCCCCCTACACCTTGCCCGAAACGCTATGCGTCTTAATAGCTTTAGGTATTGTATGTACTAGCTCTATATATAAATTCAACATTATGTTTGTAAATCAATTATTGTATGTACTTTTCCTGAATAAAAATTTATTTATTTATTTATTTATTTATTTATTTATTATTTATTTATTTATTTATTTATTTATTTATTT
The DNA here is from genome assembly GCA_020271785.1 of Procambarus virginalis. NCBI lineage: Eukaryota > Metazoa > Arthropoda > Malacostraca > Decapoda > Cambaridae > Procambarus > Procambarus virginalis. The sequence goes on from WNGS01004511.1 coordinate 9,328,116, forward strand.
ATACATTGTATTTAAAGAAACACTTAGAGGAGGTGGATGTGAAGAAAGCCACAGACCCTGCAAGATCTCACCAGGGATGATTGATTGATTGATGAAGATGTGCAGTCTCCGTGGTGTAGTGGTAAGACACTCGCCAGGCGTTCCGCGAGCGCTATGTCATGGGTTCGTATCCTGGCCGGGGAGGATTTACTGGGCGCAATTCCTTAACTGTAGCCTCTGTTTAACGCAACAGTAAAATGTGTACTTGGATGAAAAAACGATTCTTCGCGGCGGGGATCGTATTCCAGGGACCTGCCCGAAACGCTACGCGTACTAGTGGCTGTACAAGAATGTAACAACTCTTGTATATATCTCAAAAAAAAAAAAAAAAAAAAAATTAAGCCACCCAAAAGTTGGCACGGGCATGAATAGCCCGTAAATGGTGGCCCTTTTGAGCCATTACCAGTATCAATAGCTGATACTGGAAATCTGTGGAGGTGCGCCTGCACCCTGCGTGACGGGAGATGTCTCCCGCTCACCAGGGGTACTGAGGCAGCTACAGCACTGTGTGGACCCCTGCTGTCTTGTGTCTTTACCTCCTCACTACAAATGGGGGAACTGCCTGACATTTGGAAATTGGCAAATGCAGTACAGTACAAGTATACAAGAAAGAAGGAAGACAGGAGCCACTGAACTACAGACCGGTATCGCTGACAGGTATTCCCAGTAAGATATCACAGAGAGATCAAGAGAAGACTAGTAGAACATTTGGAACATATACATTTTATTTCCAAGCATCATCATGGATTCAGCAAAGAAAACTCCCGCTTGGCCAACTTATCTGAGTTCTCTGACAAGATAACAACAGTCAGACAGGAGAGAGAGAGAGGTTGGGTAGACCGCATTTTCCGGGATGGCCAGAAAACCTTTGACACTGTTCTTTACAAGTGACTCCTATGCAAACTAGAAAACCAGGCTGGTGTATCGGGAAGAGTCCTAAAGTAGGTGAAGTAGAATCTTTCAGGAAGAAGGCAAAGAGTCATATGAAAAGGAGAACTATCAAACAGGAGAGACGTAACGAGTTGAGTACCTTAAGGGTCGGTACTGGGGCCCATCCTGTTGAGTACCTTAAGAGTCGGTACTTGGGCCCATCCTGTTCCTACCACATGTAAATGGTCTAACAGAAGAAGTAACCTCATTTTTTATCCATGTTTGCTGACAATGCTAATGAGGCGACTCAGAACTGAGGAGGACTGCAGTAAATTGCAACATGAACTAGGCATCTCCAGAGATGGTCTGAGAAATGGCTACTAAACTTTAACCCTGACAACTGCAAGATTATGATGATAGGAGTTGGAGCAAGAAGTCCCTATCTACAATACAGGATGAAGGAAAGGGGGCTTCTAACTTCTGAAAAAGAGAAAGACTTAGAAGTGGACAAAACTGGAGATCCATCACCAGAGGCACTCGCCAGCAGAATAACGAGGGCAGCGTTGCCATACTTGCAAACGTCCGGTTATCCTTCAGCAACTTGGTCAAAGGTCCCTTCCGAGCGCTGCATGCATCCTTTGTGAGATGTGTTACTGAGCATGCTGCCTCAGCATTGAACGAAGGGGAGCCGGTCGGCCGAGCGGACAGCACGCTGGACTTGTGATCCTGTGGTCCTGGGTTCGATCCCAGGCACCGGCGAGAAACAATGGGCAGAGTTTCTTTCACCCTGTGCCCCTGTTACCTAGCAGTAAAACAGGTACCTGGGTGTTAGTCAGCTGTCACGGGCTGCTTCCTGGGGGTGGAGGCCTGGTCGAGGACCGGGCCGCGGGGACACTAAAGCCCCAAAATCATCTCAAGATAACCTCATGATAACCCTCCTGCCTAGAAACACAAAGCATGAAAAGGTTCATACACATGTAGCAAGGTCCGTGCCTAGACTAACGGGACTGACCTATGAAGAAAGACTAAGAAAACTGGACCACACTAAACAGGAGGAAAGGTGGAGAAGGGCAGATATGGTAATGACGTACAAGATATTGAGGCGGGATGGTCAAAGTAGATATAGAAACAATTTTCAAGTTCAGGAACAGTAGAACGAGAGGGAACAATTGGAACTGTAAACACAGATGAGTCAGAGAAATGTTAAAAATAACTTTTTCAGTCTAAGAGTCGTAAGTCGGTGGAACAGACAAGATGAGGAAGTTGTCGAAGCCAATTCTATATTCAATTTTAAATATAAATATAAGAGAAACGAGGGAAATGATTGTGGAAAGGCGGAGATTAAGAGCAAAACATATGCCCAACCTTGCAAACACAACTAGGTGAGTACATCCACACAATTTCAGGAAAGTGTTGTAGTATGTGAGAATGCAAGTGGCAATATGAGTAATGACAAGGAGGAACAAGAAGCAGATATAGTAAGGAGACGGTTGGAACAAGTAGTGAGAAGGTGGTGGAGGCCAAGACTCCTCACTAGTGTCAAGGCGGCATACGAAAAAGAGTACTGGGAAGACGGACACCACAAGCGTTGATCTTATCCTGTAACTACACTGAGGGAGATAGGAAGAGGCAACAACATGACCTCGACAAATTAAGGGAATGGTCTAACAAATGGCTACTGGAGTTCAACTCAAGCCTCCACCATGTAACAACTAAGTCGACCTTCATACCAGGAGCGGTTGAGGGGCCACAGGGCGAACAACACCGCAAACTAGACATAATAAGGGCTGATGCCACTGAAACTTGTACAATTCTGAACAATTTCGAGAATATTGATCTGGCAACCCGTCCTCTTATAAATAACGTCACTTTTCGCTCGTATGCGCACTATGGCCAAAAGTGGACGTAATTTGAAATGAAATCGACTCATAAAAGTGACATACTGTCTCGTTTTCTGTTTGAGTCGTCCGGCCTAATCGGAAACGTTAGGAGAGGAAACTTTCAATTAACGTTCATCATAATATCTTGAAACTTTATGAGAATTTCCTGCCCACCTAACCTACCAGAGGACCCTTAACTTACTGTTGTTGAAAAAAAAATCCCAAATTTATTTTCATTTTCAAATTACGTCCACTTTCAGCCATACTGGTAAACGGCCAAAAGCTACGTTATTTTTAAGAGGACAGGTCGCAAACGGTTTCAAAGTCAACAGAGCACAATGTAGGACAGAAAACAGATGCTTTTCATCAATAGGGTTATAAACACATGGAACCGTCTATCCGCCGAAGCCGTAAATGCCAAAACACCGTTGAACTTCAAAATGCATCTCGATAAAATCACTAGGACAATAGGGGACATTTGACAAGCCGCTGGCTTCCTGTCTCGTTGAGGCCACTAGAGAGATGGGGTGGTCCCTTAGGTAAATTCAGGCAATACTTCTGTATCCACCTTGGCAGCCACATACATTTTCTTCTCTGTTGGTCAAGCAGAAGCCGCTGCCGCACACAGAGCAAGAGACAAATCAAACAAGTACAGGGAAATAAACCATCGGTACAACTTTGTTCCGATAGGATCCGAGACCTTAGGTCCATGGGGAGAGAGTGCAAGGACCTTCCTCAAGGCTCTGGGCTCGAGGCTCATCGAAATAACAACAGACCATCGAGCGTCCTCTTCCAGCGCCCTCAGTGTGGCCATCCAGAGAGGTAATGCCCGCTGCATCCTCGGTTCCTGCCCGGCGTCGAAGGAGTTCGAAAAAAATCTACAGCCTCTAGGAAACATTTTTTTTTTATTTTTCTAATGTTCATATTTTGTAACTGTGTACCTGTGTAACCTTGAATAATAAAGAATGTAACAATAATAAAGGGTGACATGAGAAGCAAATACCCATACTTGTTTAGAGTCAAACGACAAGAATTTCTCTGAATGCTCTTCATTTCCTTCTCCGAGACTATGGGTTCAGCCACAATTACATAAGCGGTGGTACCACTATNCACAACCCCTGTACCACACAACCCCTGTACCACACAACCCCTGTACCACACAACCCCTGTACCACACAAACCCTGTACCACACAACCACTGTACTCACAACCCCTGTACCACACAACCACTGTACCACACAACCCCTGTACCACACAACCACTGTACACACAACCCTGTACCACACAACCCCTGTACCACACAACCCCTGTACCACACAACCACTGTACCACACAACCCCTGTACCACCACAGCTATATTTACCGGCCGCATTGTGCCTATCAAGCACCACTCTGCTTGACAACACAGCCCCATGTTTTCCTCACCCGATAATAACGATGCCCAACGGTTCTGTTTTTTGTTGCTCATGAGCAGAATTAGAAGTTGGAGCTGGGTCGAACGAGGGCGATCAGGCGAAAGTACGCAAAAAGTTGGTATTTCAAGGTGTACTGTCTTGACGGGCTCAGGGGAGGAGATTGTTTTTTTTCCTTGCGTCAAGCTCCTGGTGACTTGGAAGTACTTGTGGTAATGGTGAGGGTGTGGTGACTGTGACTGTGGTGACGACGGGGATAATGTGGATGGTGATGATTGGTGTCGAGGTCTCTTGTGATGATGGGTTACATAGGAAGGATGAGTTGTATGCACGGTTGCAACATATCAATCCAAGCTCGTTGGATTGGGCAAGATTTTGTTGCATTGAACACCAGACGAACCTTGATTTGGCGTACAGAAGAAAGAGTTAGGCAATAAATGAATGCATGCATGCACGAATCCACACACACTTGTGTGCACACAGTACTACTACTACTACTGCTGCTGCTATTGTTACTACTACTACTACTCAGCTACGTCAAGGTGACGGAGAAGATTGTGAGGAAAAACTAGTAACACATCTGGAGAGAAGGGACTTCGTGACAAACCACCAACATGGGTTCAGGGAGGGTAAATCTGGCTTTATAGGCTTCATAGAATTCTACGATCAGGCGACAAAGATTAAGCAAGAAAGAAAAGGATGGGCGGACTGCATTTTCTGGGACTAGCAGAAAGTCTTTGACACAGAACCCCATAAGAGGCTGGTACATAAGCTGGAGAGACAGGCAGGAATAACTGGTAAGGTGCGCCAGTGGATAAGGGAGTACTTAAGCAATAGGAAGCAGAGAGTTAGTGAGGGGTGAGACCTCAGACTGGCGTGAAGTCACCAGTGGAGTCCCACAGGGCTCTGTTTTATGTCCTATCCTGTTTCTGATATAAGTAAATGATCTCCTAGAGGGTATAGACTCATTCCTCTCAATGTTTGCTGACGACGCCAAAATTATGAGAATTATTAAGACAGATGATGACTGCTTGAGGCTTCAAGAAGACCTGGACAAACTGAAGGAATGGTCGAACAAATGATTGTTAGAGTTTAACCCAAGTAAATGTAATGTAATGAAGAAAGGTGTAGGGAGCAGGAGGCCAGATACAAGGTATTATTTGGGAGATGAAATTCTTCAAGAGTCAGAGAGAGAGAGAGAAAGATTTGAGGATTGATATCACGCCAGACCTATCCACTGAAGCCCATATCAAGAGAATAACATCAGCGGCATATGCCAGGTTGGCCAACATAAGAACGGCCTTTAGAAACTTGTGTAAGGATTCATTCAGAACCTTGTATACCACATATGTCAGACCAATCCTGGAGTATGCAGCTCCAGCATGGAGTCCATATCTAGTCAAGCATATGACTAAACTGGAAAAGGTTCACAGGATTGCCACCAGACAAGTACCCGAGCTGAGAGGTATGAGCTACGAGGAGAGACTACGAGAATTAAACTTCACGTCGCTGGAAGACAGAAGAGTTAGGGGGACATGATCACTACATACAAGATTCTCAAAGGAATTGGTAGAGAAGATAAAGACAGGTTATTTAACACATGAGGCACACGCACTAGGGGGACACAGGTGGAAATTGAGTGCCCAAATGAGCCACAGAGATATTAGAAAGAACTTTTTCAGTGCCAGAGTAGTTAACAGATGGAATGCATTAGGAAGTGATGTGATAGAGGCCGACTCCATACACAGTTTCAAGTGTAGATATGATTGAGTTCAGTAGGCTCAGGAACCTGTACATCAGTTGACTGACAGTTGAGAGGCGGGACCAAAGAGCCAGAGCTCAACCCCCCCCCCAAGCACAACTAGGTGAGTACATATAAGCACAGGTCCTCGCAGCCGAGTGCCTGTGCTCAGGGATCGTAGTCCTACAGGCTCGGGTTCGATGCCCGGTCGAGGCAGAAACAAATGTGCTTTTAAAAATATCTAGTTACTTTTCACCTCATGGCTCTTTTCACATAGCAGTAAATATGTGCCTGAGAATGTGTGTGAGAAGGAGATATGTGGTAGATATGACAGAAGAAAAGTAGTAGACAAGTAGAAAACAGTAGACAACAATCATTTAGAAAGAGCTCAATGCTATAGGTACAAATACTAAATACACACACGCACATACACACACGCACATACACACGCGCACATACACACACGCACATAAACACGCGCACATACACACACGCACATACACACGCGCACATACACACGCGCACATACACACACGCACATACACACACTCACATACACACGCGCACATACACACGCGCACATACACACACGCACATACACACACGCACATACACACACGCACATACACACACTCACATACACACACGCACATACACACACGCACATACACACACGCACATACACACGCGCACATACACACACGCACATACACACGCGCACATACACACACGCACATACACACACGCACATACACACGCGCACATACACACACGCACATACACACGCGCACATACACACACGCACATACACACACGCACATACACACACGCACATACACACACTCACACACGCGCACATACACACGCGCACATACACACACGCACTACACACACGCACATACACACACGCACATACACACACTCACACACACGCACATACACACGCGCACATACACACACGCACATACACACACGCACATACACACACGCACATACACACACTCACATACACACACGCACATACACACATGCACATACACACAAGCACATACACTCACGCACATACACACACGCACATACACACACGCACATACACACACGCACATACACACACTCACATACACACACGCACATACACACACGCACATACACACGCGCACATAGACACACGCACATACACACACGCACACACACACACGCACATACACAAACGCACATACACACACGCACATACACACACGCATATACACACACGCACAAACACACACGCACATACACACTGTCATGAAAGAGACACACATAAAAACAGTTATGAATCTCAACAAAAAGGGGCAACTATACCAAGGGTACTGGTGTTGGGGCACTACACCAGGGGTACTGGTGCTGGGGCACTACACCAGGGGCACTGGTGCTGGGGCACTACACCAGGGGTACTGGTGCTGGAGCACTACACCAGGGGTACTGGTGCTGGGGCACTATACCAGGGGTACTGGAGCTGGGGCACTACACCAGGGGTACTGGTGCTGGGGCACTACACCAGGGGCACTGGTGCTGGGGCACTACACCAGGGGCACTGATGTTGGGGCACTACACCAGGGGCACTGGTGCTGGGGCACTACACCAGGGGCACTGGTGCTGGGGCACTACACTATGGAGCACTTCCACTAGACTTGGGGCATTGCAGTGTAGTATAAAAGTACATTTATTCAGACCTATCTAAAGGCTGAAAATGCGATACGGGATATAATTGAGAGGAATTGTAAATGTTGCCACGTAAACACCGGGCGTCGCCGCCTCACTCACCGCCATAAACCTCCTGGAGCTTCACTCTCTTTGTACAGAAACCATTTCCACCTCCGTTCATACGCTGAGGTGAACTGATGAAGTAGGTGAGTATGTATACAATTGTGGAGACTCTGCGCTCCGCAATATATATATTATATTATATATATATATATATATATATATATATATATATATATATATATATTATATATATATATATATATATATATATATTATATTATATATATATATATATATATATATATATAAAATATATATATATATATATATATATATATATATATATATATATATATATACCTATAAGACGGAATGTCTGTCTGTCTGTCTGTCTGTCTGTCTGTCTGTCTGTCTGTCTGCCTGGATCTGTCTGGCTCTCTGTCTGTCTGTCTGCCTGGATCTGTCTGTCTGGCTGTCTGGCTCTCTGTCTGTCTGTACTCACCTAGTTGTGCTTGCGGGGGTTGAGCTCTGCTCTTTCGGCCCGCCTCTCAACTGTCAATCAATCAACTATTTCTACTACTACTATTTTTTTCCACACTACACACCCCAGGAAGCAGCCCGTGACAGCTGACTAACTCCCAGGTACCTATTTACTGCTAAGTAACAGGGGCATAGGGTGAAAGAAACTCTGCCCATCGTTTCTCGCCACCGCCCGGGATCGAACCCGGGACCACAGGATCACATGTCCAGCGTGCTGTCCGCTCGGACCCCGGCTCCCCTGTCTGTCTGTGTCTGTCTGTCTGTCTGTCTGTCTGTCTGTCTGTCTGTCTGTCTGTCTGTCTGTCTGGCCAAATGCTTGAGCCAGCCTCACCCAGATAGCCATGGCCGGGGGGGGGGGTAAAGGACAGGAGTACGGGACGGAGATAGACAGGTCGAAGTAGGCCTAAGCTCAATGCTTCAAGAATTATTGGCAAATATGCCACAGAATGTTAAGTATATATGTATATAACGTAACCTCTGATGTTGTTGTTAAAGATTCGCTATCTGGAACAAAGAGTTCCAAGTAGCACGGGCTATGGTGAGCCCGTAGTGCCTTACTTTGGTACGTTTGGTAGCTTCGATGGTTGATATATTAGGCTATTTTGGTGGAGTTTTGTGGTGCGGGAGAGCGGGAGAGGGAAGCGGGCCGCCGAGGCTCTGTTACTTGGAGTTAGCGAGAGAAACCTTCCAGACGATGCCAAGGCCGCCTGCTGCCTGACTCAACCTGCTGCTGCCGCCCTGGACCTGTCTCTAATGGGCCACTTGCACCGGGCACTATTTCTGGTGCTGGGGCACTACACCAGGGGTACTGGTGCTGGGGCACTACACCAGGGGCACTACACCAGGGGCACTGGTGCTGGGGCACTACACCAGGGGCACTCGTGTTGGGGCACTACACCAGGGGCACTACACCAGGGGCACTACACCAGGGGTACTGGTGTTGGGGCACTACACCAGGGGTACTGGTGCTGGGGCACTACACCAGGGGTACTGGTGCTGGGGCACTACACCAGGGGTACTGGTGCTGGGGCACTACACCAGGGGTACTGGTGCTGGGGCACTACACCAGGGGTACTGGTGCTGGGGCACTACACCAGGGGTACTGGTGCTGGGGCACTACACCAGGGTACTGGTGCTGGGGCACTGGTGCTGGGGCACTACACCAGGGGTACTGGTGCTGGGGCACTGGTGCTGGGGCACTACACCAGGGGCACTACACCAGGGGTACTGGTGCTGGGGCACTACACCAGGGGCACTCGTGCTGGGGCACTGGTGCTGGGGCACTACACCAGGGGCACTACACCAGGGGTACTGGTGCTGGAGCACTACACCAGGGTACTGGTGCTGGGGCACTACAACAGGGGTACTGGTGCTGGAGCACTACACCAGGGGTACTGGTGCTGGGGCACTACACCAGGGGTACTGGTGCTGGGGCACTACACCAGGGGTACTGGTGCTGGGGCACTACACAAGGGGTACTGGTGCCGGGCACTACACCAGGGGTACTGGTGCTGGAGCACTACACCAGGGGTACTGGTGCTGGGGCACTACACCAGGGGTACTGGTGCTGGGGCACTACACCAGGGGCACTCGTGCTGGGGCACTGGTGCTGGGGCACTACACCAGGGGCACTACACCAGGGGTACTGGTGCTGGAGCACTACACCAGGGGTACTGGTGCTGGGGCACTACACCAGGGGTACTGGTGCTGGGGCACTACACAAGGGGTACTGGTGTTGGAGCACTACACCAAGGGTACTGGTGCTGGGGCACTGGTGCTGGGGCACTACACCAGGGGCACTACACCAGGGGTACTGGTGCTGGGGCACTACACCAGGGTACTGGTGTTGGAGCACTACACCAGGGGTACTGGTGCTGGGGCACTACACCAGGGGTACTGGTGCTGGGGCA
>WNGS01004511.1:9377361-9394814 GCA_020271785.1 Procambarus virginalis
AAAAACCACATCTAGTATCGGGCCCCTGCGAAAGGAAGATGGAACTTTCACAGATGACAACAAAGAAATGAGCGAGCTACTGAGGAAGCAATACGACTCTGTCTTCAGCGAGCCATTAAACGCACTAAAGATCGATAACCCAAATGAATTTTTCATGGATATGATACCAACATCAAATCATATATCAGACGTCACCCTATCCCCACTGGATTTTGAAGAAGCCATAAACAGTATGCCTATGCACTCCACACCAGGCCCGGATTCTTGGAACTCCATATTCATCAAGAACTGTAAAAAACCACTATCGCAGGCCCTTCACATTCTGTGGAGACAAAGCCTAGATACTGGCGTTATTCCTGATATACTAAAAACAGCAGAGATAGCACCACTTCATAAAGGAGGAAATAAGGCAGAGGCAAAAAAATTACAGACCGATAGCACTAACATCGCACATCATAAAAATTTTTGAGAGAGTGCTAAGAAGTAAGATCACAAAATACATGGAATCACAGCATCTCCATAACCCCGGACAACATGGTTTCAGAACAGGGCGCTCTTGCCTGTCGCAGTTGCTGGACCACTATGATATGGCATTAGATGCTATGGAAGACAAACAAAACGCTGATGTAATTTACACAGATTTTGCAAAAGCTTTTGATAAATGTGACCATGGTGTTATTGCCCATAAAATGCGCTCAAAAGGAATTACCGGAAAAGTAGGCAGATGGATCTACAATTTCCTGACCAACAGAACCCAATGTGTAATAGTCAACAAAATAAAATCCAACCCGTCAACCGTTAAGAGCTCAGTCCCCCAGGGTACTGTGCTTGCTCCAGTACTTTTTCTCATCCTTATATCGGACATAGACAAGAACACACCTATAGCACTGTATCATCCTTTGCAGATGACACTAGGATCTTCATGAGAGTAGGCAACATAGAGGACACGGCGAACCTCCAGTCAGATGTAGATCAGGTCTTTCTATGGGCTACAGAAAATAATATGGTGTTTAACGAAGACAAGTTCCAGCTCATGCGCTATGGAAAAAGGAAAATATAAAAACTGAAACCACGTACAAAACTCAGGCAAATCATAACATAGAACGAAAAGGCAATGTAAAGGATCTGGGTGTACTCATGTCGGAAGACCTTACCTTTAAAGAACACAATAAAGTAGCCGTCACAACTGCAAGAAAAATGACAGGTTGGATAACAAGAACTTTTCACACTAGAGATGCTATACCGATGATGACACTTTTCAAAACGCTTGTGCTCTCTAGAGTGGAGTATTGCTGCACAATGACAGCCCCTTTCACTGCGGGTGAAATTGCTGACCTGGAGAGCGTGCAGAGATCCTTTACTGCTAGAATCCACTCGGTAAAACATCTAAACTATTGGGACCGACTAAAGAGCCTAAATCTGTATTCCCTTGAGCGCAGGCGGGAGAGATACATAATAATTTACACGTGGAAAATATTAGAGGGGCTGGTCCCAAACCTGCACACAGAAATAACATCATATGAGACCAGAAGACATGGCAGGATGTGCAGAATACCCCCGTTGAAAAGCAGAGGTGCAACTGGTACTCTGAGAGAGAACTCTATCAACATCAGAGGCCGAGACTGTTCAACACGCTTCCACTACACATAAGGGACATAACTGGCAAACCCCTCACAGTGTTCAAGAGAGAACTGGATAAGCACCTCCAAAGGATACCTGATCAACCAGGCTGTGACTCATACGTCAGGCTGCGAGCAGCCGCGTCCAACAGCCTGGTTGATCAGTCCAGCAACCAGGAGGCCTGGTCGATGACCGGGCCGCGGGGACGATAAGCCCGGAAGCACCTCAAGGTATCAAGGTAAGGTAGGCCCCGTCATCGAGTCGGCCATGAAGGTGTCCGCAAGGTCCACTGGGCTTTCACCACTCGGAAGGTCCCTCGTGTCCTTGGGATTTACCACCTTGGCAAGCACAGGGCTGCCCTTACATTTAAGTCCCATAGACCTAGTCACCACACACGCAGGGTACACAACATTATCCTCTGCGGTGGGTGAATCCAGGCAAACCTTTGGGGTAGGCAACATAACAGGCAGTCTGGAGTCCCCTACCTTATCCCTGCTAAATCATTACCCAATATTACATCAACATTAGGGAAAGGTAGGTACGAAGTGACTCCGACTGTACAAATACCCTTGTGGAAATCAGATTCCAGGGTAACCTTACGGAGGGGTACTGCTCGAGTATCACTAGTGACACCCTCGACCAGTACCACCTCTCCAGTGTCGAGAGTATTGGCACCTTGCAAAGCACTCTCTAAAATTAAAGTCTGGATGGCACCGGTGTCTCGGAAGATCACCACGTCCCTCCAGGAAGAACCCTCAGACAAAAGTAGTCTCCCTTTCGATAAGAATGGGGTAAGCAGGTCCAACCACTGTGGGTTGGAAGTCTTACTCCCTAACCCTTCAGAAGGCCTCAAGCCCTGTGTCACAACGAGAGCATTGGGTCTTTTTTCCGGGTACAGTTGCCAACAACGGCTAATATGGTGGGTTGAACTTTTACAATGACCACAAAAACGTCGGGGAGAAGAGACATTACTAACCGAATTACCCTTCGGTTCACTCTTGAGTGTCGTGGGGCTAAACAATTTAACAGGGTTAGTTATGTCTGAAACAGAAGGTGCATTAGGTAAAGGTTTAGAATGAGCTGGTCTGGACTGGCTGTGGGTATAAGTTTTGCTACTCTGTGGGGTAAAATTATTTTTATTGGGCCTTTTGCCCGCCAACTGGTAGTTTTCTGCCATCTTGGCCAAATCCCCTATTTTAGAATTTAACTCTACCCTTCCTCTTAAATACTGAGCTACCATGTCTGGCATACTATCTATAAACTGTTCCTTTAAAACTAAGTCTTTCAATGCCTCGAATGTTTCGGCTTTAGCCGAGCGAATCCATTTATCAAACAGCCTACTTTGATCAGTCGCGAATTCCGTGAACGGTTGGTTGTGTGTAGGCCTAAGGTTGCGATAAGCTTGGCGGTGAGCTTCAGGAGTAATTTCATATGCCCTCAAAATTCGTTCCCTGACTTTATCATAATCAAAACACTCGTCGTCAGGCATATTAATAAAAATATCTTGGGCTTTACCCCTGAGTCTTCCCTGTAGGATTTTCACCCACTCTTCCTTTGGCCAGGTCATGGACAGGGCCAATCTCTGAAAATGGTTGAAAAACCTTTCAGGATCCGACTCTGAAAATTCAGGCAAGTTATGCTTCTTCTCATAATGCCTGGGGTTTGAATCCCCGGTAGGTGGAGGTCTAGGGGCAGTCGCTCTAATTCTAGCCTCCTCGGTTTTGAGTCTTTGCTCCTCTAATTTTATTCTTGCTAACTCTAGAGCTAACTCTCTCTCTGTATGAGCTGCACTTTCTGTTTGGCTAGGCTGGCATAAAGGAGTATCCTCTGCCAATAGTCCTTCATCGATACAATGTTGTAGTATTTCATTCAACAAGATCCACTTTTTATTTGCGGCATTTAATTCTAGACCAAATTCCTTGCCTAACAATACTAAATTAGACTTGGTAAGTTTCTTTATTTCCCCAATGAAGGCTCCTCTGCCAGTCTCTGCATGTCAGAAGACATCACTAAAAATTTTAGCTCCTAGCCACAGAAAAATTTAAAATTAAAATTGGAAAAAAAAACAAAAATTTGCACGGCCCCTAACACAAGGCCACACTAACCTTAATCGTGAAGAGATCCAGTTGGGTGTCCAGTCAGTGCAATGAATGTCCTACGCCAGGTGAGCTGGACCCTAGGCTAGCACACAACCGTTCTGCGGAAACAAGAATTTTTAGTTTTGGCATTCAAAGATCTAATTTTTTACAATAATACAGTTCCTCCCGGACTGGCCAACCACTTGTTATAAAAAAGTGTGGGCTTGCTATGGGGAACTGGTACTATTAAGGGGTAAGGGTAAGTAGACTAGAGGTATCAAGATATGGGAGAACAAAAGGCCCGGCCCCCAAGTAAAATATCCACAATAATAAATGCTTGCTACTAAACCTGGTTAGTCTAGGAAATGATTATTGTACTCCCACACAGGAATAAGGGATACTCTGTTCAAACTTACTTATTTATTAACCCCTTAACACCCCCCATACACAATCTCACCAATAACAATTTAATACTAACTTTACCACACAATCTTACGTTAAAAGCCTTGGTCCACCTAGGCAGGATACAAGGGTTTACACTGAAAGCAAGCTAGGGTAAAGCTCTACTATAACACTAGATTCAGCCTAGGGTAGGGGACCACGTGGTACACTGGGACCCCTGTTAGCATAACAGGTACAAAAACTTAAATATACTTACTACACCCCAGGTATACTACTCTACACATATAACGATAGGTATGCCAGACATATACAAACTGAGTAATGGAGTACTTAACCAACTAAGTCACAGAAATAAAGAAGTAAGAGGAAGGAGGAGAGCGCGTCCGAACAGCACAGCAGCCAGCAGAGAGAAGACCGTCCCAGTCTCCCGTCTCCCTCTCCGAAAGCTATGCTGCCGGCAGACTGTTCAACTAATCATACCGGTGCCCGATACTAAATTTACTCAGGTTTACTTTACAAATGATTAGACAGTATTAGTAAACATAGTTGATGCCTATTTTATTATTTAATAAACAACCCCAAGCTCAATCTTAAATACTCTTTGAGAAACAAGAATAGTCTTACGACTGGCAGGGAAGATTACAAACAACTAACTCTCTCTATGCGTGCCCTGCCATATTGTCGTTAATAAGCTCAATTTGACCTCTGGTTTCCATCTAAAGAACCCAGAGTCGTAACACGACATACGAGTCTAAATACTCATAACTCCGCTCAAGTAAAACAGAAACAAGCAACACTTAGTGGGCCAGCCAGAGGCTTAGAGCCCGCGCAGGAAATCCCTGCAAAAAAAAAAAAGTTGCAGAATCTGCGGTGAGAGTGACGGACACCGCCTTAATTGACCACTACCTGAGAGATTGTAGACATCTAAGAGTCATTAGAAATATGTGTAGAATAATAAACCCCACATTGTTTGAGTTAGGGAAAACACTATTTGTCAAATATGATACTGTTCTTAAAAGATTCCCCCATTTTGCACCCGCAAGATAACGTAAGATTTTAAGGGTTGGCGAATGTTAATCTTTTTGTGGTTGGTAAGCTGTTCACTTGAAACAGTTAAGCAAGTCCCAGCTGTGTCTGGGTACAAGTGACAGGATGAACAACCCAGCGGGGTTTCTTCCTATTAGGAGTGTTGTACATGCCTCTTCAACGCAAGCAGAGCTAACTGCCATTGTTATTGCGTTATGATTTCTAGAACGGAACACTAATGGTGCAGTGATTTGCACTGATTCAAAAGCAGCACTGCAAAGCCTAAATAAAAATCGGGCAGAAAATCTTGTAATAGTCGTTGAAATTAAGAGAGCCGTGAGAGGACTTACCAATCAGGGAAGAGTCATCAAGTTTCTGTGGATCCCCTCCCATGTTGGAATATGTGGGAATGAACGAGCAGATGTGCTGGCTGCTGAAGCGCTGAATGAGACCATATTGAATACTTCATACCCAAGACTCTTCTACAAATTAGAGGTATTGTCAGGCAATATCACGTGAACAAGGTAACTGTGGAAAGGAAGATAGAAGCACAAACCAGTGAATCTGTACGATGATACAACATGGTTGCAGCTGGCAATCCCAATCATTATGGACAAAGAGGAGGAGGACGAGGGAGAGAATCAGTAATAGCGAGAATCCGTCTTGGATACAAATATCCATGGCGACTCGGAATGGAAACAACAGTGTTCAGCGAAGTTGCAGAATCTGTGATGAGAGTGACGGACACCGCCTTGACCACTATCTACATGAATGTGAACACCTGAGAGACATTAGAAATATGTGTAGAATAATAAACCCAACATTGTTTCAGTTAGGAAAACACTATTTGTCAAATATTGATATTGTTCTTAAAAGATTCCCCCATTTTGCACCCGCAAGATACGTAAGGTTTTAAAAATTGACAATTCAATTTCTTTCTTTATTATGCACCACCCCATACCCTCCCGTGGGCGGTGGTGTAAAGGATTACAGAGGCACATAATCGGTTCAGGAACTGAGCACTCTAGTTCGTTAGCTAAGCAAATAACAATTTTTGACGCTAGTTACAAAATTATTAATGTTGTATACACATGTACACACTCTCATACATACAGGTACATATATATATACGTATACACATATACATACACATACATATCCAATCACCCACAAAAATACACACATCAATAATCTTTGTGTCGCAAGTGATCAACAAGAGGCTCACAACAGTCACTATACAAGGCACTTTACATCTATGATGGGTCACACAGTTACTAGTCTTGCTGCACACCCACCCAACTGGGCGGCAGCTTTACAGTCATGTGCATGCATTACCTACAGTGAGCAAATTTTGGATGCTTCGCTAAGATTTCGGGCAGCACATCATTATGAATGAAGTACTTACACATTTCTTGGACACTATTGATGGTGTTATCTCTAAATTCCGCGATTTTTTCACATTCCATTATATAATGACGCAAAGTATGCGAATAGTTCTGATGACAGAGTTTACATTTAGTCAAATCTACATCAGCAGATGTTACAAACTCCCAGAGGTACTTGTAGCCGAGCCTAAGCCTAGCAGTGGTAACATCTAGAAGTCTGCTAACATTATTGGATGACCCATAGACGTGCGGTTCTTCCTGCATAATAGAATGATGATAAATGGAGTAACTGGTGTGAATTTCACTTTGCCTCAAGTCTCCGAAATTTAGTTGATGTTCCTGGGATATTGCTGCCCTCAGGCTGCTCAAAGGCAGTCCAAGTTGGTAATCAATTTCCTCTTTATGACTAAAAGTCTTGGCTAACTCATCAGTTCTATCATGCATTCGGAGACCAATATGGTAAGGAATCCACAGGATATCAACTTTGGATTCATATACGCGCTCGAGTGCAAGGATTATAGCAACCAATTCTGTTTGAAGAGTGGAGGCCCAGTTACTGAGACGCGCTCCACACTCATGGGAGATGGAACCATCTCTCCCTGTCACAACAACTGCACTTCCAGCTGCACCATGGGACTGATGCAAGGATCCATCGGTGTAAATAATCTGGGAAAGGGAGCGCTCTCTGACTAAAGCATCATTTGGCTTAAGGCATTGTACTTTGCTTCTTGTCGAAGCAAGGCTTGTTCTTTAATCAGCTTCTTGGGTGGGAAAGGGGAGACAGTAATTTGGAAAGTAGTGATCCTGCCCCATGGGGCAGGAAAGTGTTGTTGTCTCTCTTGGTGGGGGTGATGAAAGTTATACAATCTGAGCACATTGGCAGTTACAGTAATCCATTTGGAGGGATGCTGATCTTCAAGGAAGAAGGCTTAGAGGAGGGCTTCAGTGCAGGGATTAGGGTGGGTTAGCCTAAGCATTTGATACCAATTAAAGCATTAATTCAGTGATACGATCACTTACACATGAAATATTCAGTTCCTTCCTCATGTTTAGTAATTCAGTTGTACGGGGGCATCCGAGGATTATCCTCATGGCTTCGTTTTGGATCTTTTCCAGCCCCTCCAAGCATTCTCTCAGGCACTAGAGCAAGCATGGGTGCAGCATAATCAATCAGTGAGCTAATATATGAGAGATACATCATTTTGACAATTCTCACATTTGCGCCATAGCTTGGATGGTAGCCTGCCACAGCCTTGAGAGCACGGAGCCTCTCTCTACATTGGCGACCCAGTCTGGCTACAACATTGTGATACAGTGGAACTTCAAGACCAAGGTATTTGTATCTGGTTACATAGTCGAGCAGAGAGCCATCATGCAACTGCATTTTGCAAACGGCCCCACCACGTCTGGGTGGGCGTCGGTTCAGGATCTTTGTTTTCTCTACTAATATGACCAAGCCTAGTTCCTGACATGTGTGCAATACAGAGTTCAGAACATTTTGGGTGTTAGTATACCCATTGGTGTGGATCAGTATATCATCCGCATAGCTAATGATGTGTTCGCTGGGGCTCCTAGTTACTGAGTTTAAACGTGCATTGATTAACACATTGAACAGAGTAGGACTGAGGACACCTCCCTGTGGAGTGCCAAGTTCAAAATCTCTCGTTACACTCCTATGCCCTTGGAACAGTACAGATGACTTCCTGTTGGATAGATAGCCTCTTATCCACCGTAAAAGCCATCCTCCAATATTCATTTTAGCAAGTTCGCTCAGAATGATGTGTGGGTTAGCAATGTCAAAGGCTGGCTTAAGATGTAGGAAAGTGGTATATGACCTATCAGTATGCAGGGTGAGGAATGTGGTAATACAGTGATGTACACTCTTTCCATGCGTGAAGCCATATATCTGGGGAGACAACATGTTACTTATTCTGTAAAGGAGGCGGTTGAGAACCATCCTCTCAAGTTGACAGATGTTAATCTTCTTGTTTGAGGAGCTGTTCACTTGAGACAGTTAAGCAAGTCCCAGCTGTGTCTGGGTACAAGTGACAGGATGAAAACCCAGCGGGTTATCTTCCTATTAGGGAGTGTTGTACATGCTGCTATGGCGATATGTCCACTCACAGGATGAGTGGCTTTTTTTATTATTAATACATGAGGTACATCTGCATTAGTGCAGCTACCCTAGACTATATGAAGTGGAGTACAGAGTGTCAAAAAAGCTAACTAGGTGATGCTAAAAAATCCCCATCACACAGGATGGTTAGTCATACAGAGGCATGTGATAAGCAGTCTGCACTGGCAGACTCCAGAAGCATTTTGAGGATATCATCAACACAAGATTGAATAAGGTAGCAGTGGTAATAAAAGTCCCCATCTCGCAGGATGGTTAGTCATACAGGGCCATATGTTTAGTAGCCTGCACTGGCAAATTTTGGGTACACTGTGAGGATATCTTCAAGAATACGAGAATGAATAAAGTAATTGCAAAGCTCCAGGTACCTCATGCCAACTGGTCTGAAAGGTGTAATAACTGGGCATTCGGTGATGTAGTGCGGGAGATCGTGCCGTAGTTCCTGCTCACAGAGTTTGCAACTGGAGTGCTCAGGATTGAGAGATCCGTCACCTGCAGCCACCTGCCACAGGTAACGGTAACCCAACCTGACCCTTGCAACCACTGTGTCGCACAGTCTAGTGGACGTTTTGTGCTGCCCATAGATATAGGTTTCAGATCTGAACAGATCATAGCTTTTTATACTAGTACTTTCAGGTCGTTGGGAGTCAGTAATTTCTTTCCTATCAGATCTAAGTGTTTGGACCAATACAGTTTTGACAGCAGAGATGGGGATACCTAGATCTAATTCAACTTCATTCTTGTTACACGCTAATTTGGCTGCAATGTCTGTCTCATTATGATGGGTTATATTTATGTGTGAAGGTATCCATACAAAGGAGATTCGAGACCCTTTACTCTGTGCAGCAATTAGGTCATAAATAATTGGGAGTATGAGGTTCTTGCTATCGATCTTCCAAGAGAAGTTTTCGATTCTTTTGAATTACAAAATATTATTCCTCCTCCAATGTTTTTTAATGTACTGGTAGCTAGGTGTAATGCTGCTAGTTCTGCTTGTGTGGAGGTCAGCCAGTTGTTTAACCTGACACTGACAGTCTTTGTGCAAATATTATTTCTATAAAACCTACATGCTGCTGCAGTCCGTCCAGTAGAGGATTGGACTGAGCCGTCGGTGTAGACACAGTGCTCGTGAGATCTTAAATTCTCGATGGAGGAGGCAATTGTTTCAAGAGTGACAGCTTTGAGAAGAGCAAGATTCTCATTATCTTTCTTGGTGACAGGAGTGTATGATACTTGAATGGTGGGGTACAGATAAAGAGGAATATCAGAGACAGGTAGATTGCACTTAAAAGGAATGTTAAGTTTAATGAGATTGTAGGCATTGTTGCTCAGCCATTTATCATAAAAGGAGTGAGTTGGTATGTCGGCACCAGTCAATGGGGTGTTAACAGCACTAAATAATTTGTCTCTGAGCAATGCAGGAGATGTAGGGTCTCTCATGACTTTAAGGCAAAAGGTGGTGTTGACTTGCATTATTCTCTCTAGTATGGTTGGAAGCTTCAGTTCTTCCCGCATGTTGATGAGTCTTGTGCATCTTGGGGCACCAAGAATTATCCTCATGGCTTCATTCTGTACTACTTCAAGTTTGTCCAACACAGAGGAGGGGAAATTAATTAAGTGCAGAGCATTATAATCAACGAGAGATCTAACAAACATCATATAGAATAGTCTAGCATATTTAATATTGATACCAATATTCTTACCAGTAAGTGTTTTCAATGGTTTTAGTCTTTCTTTTAACCTACAGAGTAGATCATTTACAATGTCACTGTTAATACCAACTCCAGGTATTTGTGCTGCCTACACGTTTCAATGTTCTGGTTGTTGACCTTGAAAGTTATAGGGACACGAGTTTTCTCTTGGGGATGGAGAACTCTGGATTTAGTTATAGAGATAACAAGACCACATTCAATGCTTTTAGCAGCGAGTGAATCAAGTAGAGCTTGCAGTCTAGTTTGGGAATTTGCAACAATGCATATATCATCGGCATAACAAATGACGGCTTCGTCAGGTAGTGTGGGAATATCAATTGTTAATTTGTGCATCAGAACATTGAACAGTGTAGGACTTAGCACTCCACCCTGGGGTGTACCCAACTCAAAGGGTGCACAAAGTTTACTTTTGACCCCCTTGAAAAGGACTGAGGCGGTTCTGTTACTCAGGTAACCCATGAACCATGACAAAAGTCTTCCCTTAACTCCAAAAGAGGCTAGCTGTTCTAGGATGATTTCTCTGTTTACTGTATCAAAAGCAGTTTGGAGATCAATAGGATGAGTGCGCTGCCCAATAAACTCGCCCCTCGGGCAAAATTTATAAAAAAAAAATTAGGCTCCAGGGTGTCCAAACGCTGACCCGAAATCTGACCCGATATCCTAAACACCGCCCCCCCCCCCCATCCAGTGGAAAGCGGTGGATAGATTACAGTTAGTTTAGTTCATTTATTATGCACCCCATACCCATCTTGTGGGCGGTAGTGGAAAGGGTTACAGAGGCACATAATGGGCTCAGGGACTGAACCCCACAATTCATTTAGCTAAGCATGTTACAATCTTGATGAGCTAGTTACAAAATTCAATAAAAGTCGTCTCATCAACAATTTATTTATTTATTTATTTTATTTATTTATATACGAAGGTTTAGGTTTGTGAGAATACATTGCATTACAGTCTTGTAAAGAATACAGTATTTACAGTCTTGTAAAGCCACTAGTACGGCAGAAACGCCCGAAACGGCAGAAACTCCCGCCCGAAACAAATTAATGGGTTCGAGATCGACCTCAAGTACAGGTTCTAAATTAAGCAACTGACATGTGAAGAGATAGTGTCACAATTTATATGTTTGTCCTGCACACCGCCCCACATCCAGTGGGCAGCGGTGGATAGGTTACAATCACTCAGTTACTACCTACAGTTAGCAAACTGGGGATATTTGGCTAAAATTTCTAGTAGCAGATCATTTTGAATGAAATATTTACACATCGCTGAAACATTGATTACAATAACTAAGTTACTACCGTAATGACTAATATTTGTATTCGGAACGTACAAATCTTTTGGACGAAATGGTAAAAATATGTGTGCGATCCGTCTTCTATACTAACCGACTTGTTTTCTTCTGGAGTGAACACTGGACGCCCTGTCAGATGTACGAGAACTTTCAATGATAAATCTAATGTGAAAGCATTTTCATTTGATATAAAACCTAGAATTTTTCTTCATGCTGTAAATTATAGCTATGTACTTCAAGGAAGGTAAGTGTAACAGTGAGACAGGAGAGCTATTGGTGTGACAGAGCGTGTGAGCACAACAAATTGTAGGCTGGAGTACGATAGTTTGTGCGCTGCCACCGCCGCCGCCGCCACCACAACACCGCTACTGGTGGTCGGTGTTATAGTGAAGAAATGACTGAAATTGAGTGGAATGTGGAAAATGAGATCCAGCTCTTTTATGCCATGATGGGCCACAAACCAGTGGGTTAGTTTTGTGCGTGGTTCATTTTCGTTTATTATCGTGGCATCACTGCACCCTAGGGTAGGTCCTCGCCTCACTGCCGTGGAGCCATCGTCCTGGGCTCCAGCCTACACACTCCCCACAACTAAATATTATTACCAGTTTGTTGTCGGTACAGAATATAGTAGAATCACATTTACCCCACCTCTGGTATATGCTTATTTTTAAATGAAAAAAAAAATATTAGTCTGCAGACCCTTGAAATGATGAGTTATTTCGATTCCTTCCAAATTACTGTTGCATTTTACCTGAGTTTACCTGAGAGCCACTAACACCAGTGGCCTCGACGAGGACAGGAAACCGGCCACTTGTCGAAGGTCCCCCCCATTTGCCCTGATGATCTTTTCCCAGCTGTACTTTAAAACTCAACAGAATTTTGGCATTTACAGCTTCGACGGGTAGGCGGTTCCATGGGTTTATATCCCTGTGGGAGAAAAGCATCTCCTGTTCTCAGTCCTACACTGTGGCTTGTTGAGCTTGAAACCGTTACTCCTTGTTTGTGTTACATCGGATCTTCTGAAGAAGTTTTCTGGGTCAACGTCCTCCAAATTGTTTAGTATTTAAGTTTCAATGAGATCCACCTTGCCATGCCTGGTTTGCAGTGTTGTTAGCCCTGTGGCCCTCAACCGTTCCTGATACATGAGTTGACTTGGCACTGGAATGATTTTTGTTTTCCTGTGTTGCACCTTCTCCAGAGCTGCTTTGTCCTTCTGAAGATGAGGTTTTCATACTTGGATATGGTAATCCAAATATACAAATATATATAAATTTATAAATTTATATTTACACAATGTTTCAAACCTACATGGTTCATTCTCAAGTGATAAGAAAATGCTAGGCATGTTAGATTTTGATATTCAAGTGATATTTTCTTATCACTTGAGAATGAACCATGTAGATTCTAATCGTTGTGTAACTTTTATAATATGTGTAATACATTCTACAGTTATTTATTTATTTTTCTTCACCTTGAAAGAAGATGACCTTTGGAGAACTCCTCTTCCAATTAAACCAAGATGCTAGAACACTAGTCAGATGGATAGAAGCCCTATATATATATATATATATATATATATATATATATATATATATATATATATATATATATATATATATATATATATATGCAAACAAGCCTGAATGGTCCCCAGGATATATATATATATATATATATATATATATATATATATATATATATATATATATATATATATATATATTATATATATATATATAAGGGGTACCACCTCTGGTGCAAGTGTAGGGACCCATAGCCTCAGAGAAGAAAATAAAGAGTACTCAGAGAAGACCTTGTGGATTCTCACTATTTATATATATATATATATATATATATATATATATATATATATATATATATATATATATATATATATATATATATATATATATATATATCCTCACTATACTCACTATATATGTAATATATATATATATATATATATATATATATATATATATATATATATATATATATATATATATATATATATATATATATATATATATATATATATATATATATATATATATATATGTATATATATATATATATATATATATATGATATATATTTTTATATATTTATATATATATATATATATATATATATATATATATATATATATATATATATATTATATTTATATATATATATATATATATATATATATATATATATATATATATATATATATTTATATATATATTTATATATATTATAATATTTATATATATATGATATATATATATATATATATATATTTATATATATATTTATATATATTTATATTTATATTTATATATATATATATATATATATATATATATATATATATATATATATATATATATATATATATATGTCGTACCTAGTAGCCAGAACGCACTTCTCAGCCTACTATGCAAGGCCCAATTTGCCTAATAAGCCAAGTTTTCATGAATTAATTGTTTTTCGACTACCTAACCTACCTAACCTAACCTAACCTAACTTTTTCGGCTACCTAACCTAACCTGTAAAGATAGGTTAGGTTAGGTTAGGTAGGGTTGGTTAGGTTCGGTCATATAACTACGTTAATTTTAAATCCAATAAAAAATAATTGACCTCATACATAATGAAATGGGTAGCTTTATCATTTCATAAGAAAAAAATTAGAGAAAATATATTAATTCATGAAAACTTGGCTTATTAGGCAAATTGGGTCTTGCATAGTAGGCTGAGAAGTGCGTTCTGGCTACTAGGTACGACATATATATATATATATATATATATATATATATATATATATATATATATATATATATATATATATATATATATATATATACATGCAATTGACGATCACAAAACACTGATCATTTTATGCGGAAAATCCACAGAGAAAAATGAAAGGAGGTAACGTTTCGACTTTGTTAAGGCCTTTGTCAAACCAGACTGACGAACAGACTGACTGACGTCAGTCTGGTTTGACAAAGGCTTTAACAAAGTCGAAGCGTTACCTCCTTTCATTTTTCTCTGTGGAGTTTCCGCATATATATATATATATATATATATATATATATATATATATATATATATATATATATATATATATATAATATACAGTATATAAAACCCCAATGTCAGCAACCGGCACCCATCTCACACCGCATGCCCTCCAAATTGCCGTGGCTCTCCGCCTCGCTGCCCCAATCCACACCGAATGCAGGTGTATTTGTGGCGAGGCAGAGGCCGACAGGTACGGACGGCATGGCTTTCTCTGCCAAAGGACAGGAGGATGGCATGCAAGACACGGTGAGGTCAATGACATTATTAAGAGAAGCCTTACCACAGCCGGTTGTCCAGCAGAGAGAGAGCCCCGTTACCTAATGTCCCGCAACTCTGATGAGCCTGTCGGTCGCCCAGACGGAATCACGGTGAACCCCTGGAAGAAGCATCATGTTTTGTGTCCGGTTGTGGCCTTTCACCATTATTTGGCTGCCATGGCTTCTGTGTCTGGGGACGCGCTTTGGGTTGATCCAGTTCCCTTCTTCCCTGTTCGCGGATGCGGGTCTCCCAGGTCATCCGCAGAGTTATTAAGGCTAGCCAGCCTGCTGTCTATTCCCGTGCCCATGACGTTCGTAAGTTTGCTGCACTTGCTGCCGTCTTTCCCAACATGTCCTGGGCTGACATTCCGGGACGGGGGCTTTTGGCGGTCGAACAGGGTCCTGGCTGCTCGTTACCTCATAAACGTTCCAGGCCCAGTCGGGCATGTGTCACTTTGGGTCGGCGGTTGCAGCCAGCTGTCTCGACTTCGAGTTGAGGAGTGAGCAGCGATCGCCTCCCGGTAAGTCCTCATTGTTTTCCTCTGTGGGTAGTTAACTCCAGGAAGCCAATGGGGCTTCCTCCAGAAAACCAGCGCTGAATGTAATGAAACACCATTTTCTGGGTGAGACCAGGAGGCTCCCCGGAATCCCTCCCTCCCTCCAGTCGGCAGTTTTTCGCATGTTTTGACATCCAGCCTCAGAACTGATGGGTGGATAGCTGGCATGGGGCGTCTGGGGGCTCTCCCTACCCCCTCCCGGGGAGGGAGGAGCTGCGCAGACAGCAGCGCGGCGATGTGTGACGTCATGCTTGTTTGCTTGTTTCTTTTAGGGGAGTTCTATCCACTTGTTCGGCTTTTGTAGCAATATTTTCACCAGAATAGGGATTTGTTTTGGGATGCTTACCTTTCTGGGTGCCAGATCCGGTCGATGGCAGACATAGAATGCTTCCAACCACACGGGGGTTTCTATACGCCATTGCTCCCCATGCCTCTCTGAGGGGGCCAAGTTCTGGCTTGTGGTCCCCGGTAGGCCCACAGAACTCCATACACATGACTGATGCCAAAGTCTGACATTAGCATATCAGCCTAGTAAGCTCCGGGGAGCCTCGAGGTCACACCCAGAAAATGCCATTTCATTACATTCAACGCTGTTTTTTGGGGGGTTATTTTTTCTTGACTTCATTTCAACACACATTGACCTACAACTTTCACATATTCGAATGCAAATGCCAAGCAATGTTTATTAAACCATAAAATTAAATTAACGAAATAAAACTATCTTTTCATTGTTGATAACTTCAACTTCAATTATCTCTGAAACCAGAGTTACAACTTTACAAGTTGTAACTTGACAAGTTACAACTTGAGTGGCTTCTAAAATTCCAGTTTTTGACCAGTTCTCACAATTTTGACATATTGCATGCTCAGCTCTCTGTTCTACAATCTCTTCAGAATGGATTTTTCATAAACTTTATACATTTGGAGTTATAATTTTTTTGGGTCTAAATTTGCCACATATTTCAAATGCCCTATTAATGATTTTTTCTGGGGGGAGCCCCGTCGGCTCCCCGGAGCTATCCCAGGCTGATATGCTAATTTCAGACTTTGGCATCAGTCATGTGTATGGAGTTCTTAGGCCTACCGGAGACCACGGCCAGAACCGGGCCCCCTCAGAGAGGCACGGGGAGCAATGGCCTATAGAAGCCCCCGTGTGGTTGGAAGCATTCTATGTCTGCCATCGACCGGGACAGGCACCCAGAAGGTAAGCGCCCCAAAACAAACCCCTATTCTGGTTAAAATTGCTACCAAAATCCGAACTAGTGGATAGAACTCCCAAACAGAAAAACAAGCAAACTAGTGTGACGTCACACGTCACCGCGCCGCTGTCTGCGCAGCTCCCCCCTCCCCGGGAGGGGGAAGGTGGAGCCCCAGACCTCCCACGCCGGCTATCCACCCATCAGTTCTTCGGCTGATGCTATAGGCACCGGTTATGTGCTCCGGCTCCAGTGGTTGTTTCAGCACTGCACCTAGAGTGTGGTGTCTGTTTTCTAGGTGGTGCGCGAGCCGGGAGTGATTCTCCAGTACTCGGGCTGCATGCGCCTAGGGTTCCCTTCCCTAGGTGCCCTGTAAGTACTGCCCTTGGGACTTGGGGCCACCTTCCACAAGTTCCTTGGGGTCTGCCCCTGCTAGGCCGTTTACTGCTTGGTTTTCGGCCGCTCTTTGTGTGCTCGGGTGTTCTGTCTCCCTTGTTCGCCTTAGAGTAAGGGGCAGTTTTTGCACTGGTGGGGCGCAGGGTACTGTGCAGCTTGTCTTTTCCCATCATAGCGGCCGGCTCTGTTCCGCTTGGGTACGCTGTCCTCTTGCGGGGTTTTCTTTTTCTTTTTGTTTATCTACCTGGTGGGGGTCTGCCTTCGTTCTTGCCCCTGGTGTCCCCTGTGTTCTGAGTTTCTGGTGGTACCCCCTGCTAGGTCCCCCGT
>WNGS01004511.1:9402162-9413566 GCA_020271785.1 Procambarus virginalis
GAAAAAAAAAGCGCATTGTGCGCGCGGTCGTGTTCTGGGCGCTCAAGAGTAAAGACAAAAAAGTGTATAAACTTTTCACGCTCCTAACATCAATTCTCGAGCTACATATTTCATTTTGTATCAATGTGTTGGCAATAAAATTATCTACAAGATCATATGCATAAAATGTCACCAAAGCATTTGCTATCCCACACGAAATAAACCAAACACGAGGTGACTCGCCGTGACACCCAAACAGGAAGTAAGTAAATGTTCATACTCTTTCGTTTGTTGCCAGCTCCACAGTGATCCTACAGCGTTGATTTTGATATCACTGAACTCGCAATAAAATTCCCCACCCAGACATATGCCTATCAATGTATAATTATGATACGGGGTGACCCGCACAAGTGTGGGAAGTGGCCGAAGCGTTAGCCGTGATTTCAGCAGCGACGACACTGTTGTGATGCAGCGCTTTGAAAGTTATACTTATTTCACTGTCCTGACATTATTTCTCGAGCTACGTATTTCATTTTTATAGCAATGTGTTGCGCAATAGAAAGTTCTATTAGAACATGGGTAGAATTGGTCAACAAAGCGTCAAATAAATTTGCGGCGAATAAAATCTTACCCGTGGTTTGTACCTGTGAGCGTAAAAAGTTTTTACTTTGTTGATGTTTTTCAAGTTTATACTTGTTTCACGCCTTTTTTTTTTTGGTATAGTGTTCGGAATAAAATTCCCTACACAGACATATGCCTATCAATACAATTCTTGGGAATTCACAGCTGTAGAGACGGCCGAACACACACAACCGAACCCGCTCTGGACACTCCAACTCACACCCGCAACACCCACAAAAAAAGTTTCTGGTATTTCGTGTATACTTACTTTAGTTTTCGTGCTACAGTTGTCATTTAGGTATCAAATATTCCTAAGAAAAATAGACTGCAATACTACACAACCTAGGACAATTATGTGTACTTACCAAGGAAAGATGATTGTAGAAAAAATAGTTGAGCATTTTCTCTCCACTCCACCTCCTTCAGGTACTGATTCCTGAAGTTGCTCAACAGATGTTCGTAGGTGGAGTGAAGCTGGTGCGGGTGGTTACTACTTGTCACCCAATACACCATTTCCTGTGATAACTGGTGGTAACACGGTATGACACAAAGTGGAACATCGCATGTCTTGCATGCTATACCAGTTTCCTTCCTAATACCCGACTTTGAACACCTTGACACCTGCGACGTTTGGGGAGTTTTACAAGTTCATGCTTCAATTTGTAGTTCAGGCGAGTCTGATAAAACAACACGTCCCTGTTGTCTCTGTGTTGGTTGTACACTATAGTCTGAATCGTCGCTCTCACCATTGTCTTCAAACAACAATGTAGCAGATGAAATATCTTCATCAGATTCATGGTCGGCTACAGCACGAGGTGTAGACGTGAAGAGAGGGCGCCTCACACCCAACGGGCCAGGTGTTGACGGGTTAGCAGCAGGATACACAGGACCAGTGTCATCATTTATGTCTGGAGCATGAACTAAATGAGGAGATGGTGTTGTTGTTGCAGGCCACTCTTCCTTGTCAAATTTCAATAAAGCCCAAATAGCAACCTCATGAAACTGGAGCAGAGTTAGTTTCTTTCGGTCATCTGTGTTGGCCTTGTACAATGCATAAGGCTCCAGGCCCCCCAACTTCATTCTTCTTCTAAATCCTCACCTTCTGCCTCACTTCCATCCAAATCTACTTGATCAAAGGCATCCAAGAGATTGGGAATCTTGGTGGGAGTGAGCCTCAATCCAGAGAACCTCCTATAGATGTCGGTAATCTTGTCTTTTCCAGATGAATCAGAGGCTCCTGTAGCCGAAACACCGCTTGGGCCTGGTGCTGGATCCATTATTGATGAATGTAGTTGGTTACAAACACACAGAAACGGGTAAAAATCCTTGAAACCATGCGAGTTTGGCGCGCGAGGGGAGAGAGATGCGATCGCTCCACGTGACAACAAAATGGGCCTGTCACGTGACCCAGTAGGTCGACGTGACATTCGGCCTACCCAAGAGAACGGGAATTTCATGGCGCACAGTTTGAAACAAACCCCAAGTAAATCGGATTTAAGCTGGATTTTTTACAATTATTTTAATACGGACCGTAAATGTACAACGCGACCGCACAACCGATAGAAATATAGCCGTCATATATGTACGGGATGGGCGCGCGAAAGTGTTAATGCTTGATCTCTTCCTCTCGGGTTTTCCCTTCAGTGGCTCGGGCAGCTCTTGGAAGGTACCTCCTATGAGACCCGGAGTTTGCCTTTATGATGGATCTTTCCTCTTGAATTTGGGAAAACTTTGGCTATGCTCTGAGATTCTGGAATCTTCCTGGCTAGCGGACAATTTTTTTTTTTTTTTTTCCTTTGAGGCTTGGCATGCCTTCTGTCATTCCTGCACATTCAATTGGGGTGAGGTGTTGACCGTGTTTCAGGAGTTCTTGGACAGCTCTTATTTTGAGCTGCTCAATAACTGCCTGTTTGCTGTCGCTTTTTCCCGGGACGTGGGGTTGATGTCGTTCCATGCTCAGTTGTCCCTGTTGGCAGAGCAATTGTAGGCTCACTCACACTTGGCTAGTCTTGCATTGTTTGGCCCTCATGAAGCTGTATACTGATTGGCTCCTCAAGGAAGTTGTTGAACTTGGCTCTGGGTCGAATGGAGGCCTTGTTTCCTGCTGTGGTGGTATTGGAGGCCTTGCGTGAGCTGTGTGTGCCTATGCTCGGGAAGTGGTGGCCACTTTCCACTGCCCTTCTCGCATGTCGACAGGCTGTGTTGGCCCAGTCATTAGATTCGGCTTGGTCCTTGGCCCTCTTGTCTGTCTCCCCTATTTGGCTTCTCTTTCCAGAGGAAGTGGTTGTTCGGTGTTCATCTTCATCAGCTGCTGTTTACTGGCCTATTACTGATCTTCTGTGTTCCTATGGTTTTCATCCTTGCATTTGGAGCCAGTCTGATAGGGCCAGGATTTCGGCTTCTGCTGTTCAAGGTAGGCCCTCATTGGAGATTCAGCATCATATGTGCTTCCCACAGTCAATTCATCATCTGCTTGTCTGTGCTACTCTTACGCTTTACAGAGGATTACCGCAGGTTGGGGTTTGTGTCAGCCCTTTCATGGTTTACTTATTTGATGGAGAGGTTAGGGGTAGCTCACAGGTTTTATACATACAAGTTTCAGGGATTGGTTAGGCTTCATAGTGTTTACTGCTTGATGAATCTTCCTTTTGGCTAAAATCTGGCTTCCCATATTTTCATCAGATTGGTTTTGGTTGTGATGACTCATCTTCATTTGTTGGGGGTTCTGGCTTACAGGCCACACGACTGGCTGGTATGGGACCCCTGTCAGTCTGTCTGTCTGCTAGCCAGAGATCTGCAGAGATCTGGTTCTTTCCCAGCTTGCCATGTTTGGGTTCCTGGTGAATTGGTGAAAGTCCCAGTTGGTTATGTTCCTAGTTTGACTTGGCTGTGGGACTCTGGTCAGCATCGCTTTCCCATCCTCCAGCGGCTTAGTTCCGGCTGCATCAACACCACCACCTGGTGTTGTGGTGGTCCTGGGTGACTCAACATTTGCTGGAGCTATTGTGTGGTAGCCTGAGTTATTCCTGCATAATTTTTCTGCTGGGCAGTGTGTGGCTTTTGGGGCTGTTCTGGTTTCTTCGGTTCTGTCCTTTTTGACTCTGCCAATGACTGTTGTTGGTTTCTGGCCTGAATCACCCTCATCAGTTGCTATGTTAATGGCTTCTCTTCAGCCTTTTTGGGTTCATTTCCTCGGTGCTTCCTCCACCGTTGCCAGACGTTTTTTATACAGACACATCAGCTCTGGGTTGGTACTTCATGACCAGCTCTCACTAGGCTGACCAGGGTCATTGTTGGTTCCGTTCCATTTCGTTGGGTGCACAGTTCAGTACAGTAATTACCCAAGTGTAATTACTAAGGTGTAGTTACAGGATGAAAGCTAAACTCATGGTGTCCTGTCTTCCAGTACTCTTTGCCATATAACACCTTGAAACTACTGATGGTTTTGGTCACCACCATCTTCTCACTTAACTTGTTCCAACCATCTTCAACTGTCTGCAAAAGTGAACTTTCTAATGTTTTTGTCACCTTTGTTTCCTCTGTTTAAACCTGTGTCCACTTGTTCTTAAGGTTGCAGTTTTCAAAATTCTTCTCTGTCAGTTTTATTGATTCCTATTACTATTTGTAAATAGTGATTATATCACCTCTTTTTCTCCTACCTTCTATCTGTCGTATAGTTAATACCGCTTTCATTCCTTGTAGCTCTTATTTTTCAGTTCTGGAATCCATTAGCTGTATGTCTTTGCATCTTTCCTAGCTCAGTGATGTGCTGCTCGAGATATGGGCACCGTACAGCTGCTTCATATTCTGATTTTGATCTCGTGAAGGTCATGAATAATTTTTTTAATATTTCACATTCATGTATTAAAAAAACAGACTCCAGTTAAAAAGTGTAGTTGTGTGTAGTTTATTTTTGCCTATTCCACATTCCATAATGTGGCATTTATTCACATTAAACTAAAGTTTGCTAAATGTTGCACCATACACTTATTTTGTCCAGGTCTTCTTGAAGGGCATGACAATCATTGAAGTTTATCTTCCCTAGCAGCATGGGCATCATTGGCAAATATTCATATAATTCTGTATTCCTTCTGATAGGTCGTTTTTATAGACAGTGAACATGTGCTAGAACTGAACCCTGTTCTGAACCCTCCACTGGTAACACTTCTCCAGTCTTATACATTGCCTCTGATTACTGCCTTCATTTTTCGGTCACTTAAACAAAAAATCAATGTCAGTAGTCTCCCTGTCACTTTTCCAGCATGTTCCAGTTACCAGAACAACTTCTTATGTGGAACTCTGTCAGAGGCCTCTCTTTTTTTTTTTTTTTTTTTTTTTATGTCAAGATAAATGCAGTCAACCCAATTATATCTTTCCTGTAAAATCTCTGTGGCTGTGCAGAGGTTGCAGCTATGTGGCATTCCCTGAAGAGGATTCAGATTTCTCTAGGTTCTCTCCTTCTGCTATATTCAGCCTTTTCCCGAGTGGTTCATTTGAACTGGGGGAGGATTGGGAGATTCGGTCTGTTGCCCTTTGGAGGTGGATGCTGCAGAGCTGGTCTCCTGGATTTCAGAGTTTGGTTCTCCATGATGTTCATGTGCAGGGAGAGTCCAACATTCATGTGTACAGTCTGCTTTTACATGGGACATAATGTGTGCACTTCCTATGGGCATAATATGCATATAGCAGAATCCAGCAAGTTATAAAAACAGTAAAATATTCTATTGAAAGCAAGTGCACAGTGAAATCATAATACTGTAGTGTTATATTTGAGGAATCTTGGAGCAGGACTTTGGAATCAAACTAGCATCCTGGTCCTGATTTAGTATAGTGTGGTCCTTGGGTTTGATGTGTATCTGGGGCAACCCAGGATGGTTCAGTTCCACCATCCTGCTCTGAAGTCTTTTTCAGATATATCACATTACTGTGATTTCATTATGTATTTGATGGAGCATTTGGTGGAGAACTCGGTTACTTGCCCAAAGTATATGTGGGTTACATGTGACCTGCATATACTTCAGGTTACATGTGTTCCACATACACTTCAGGTTGTGTAACTTCTTAGTATATCGTGTTCCGTGGATTAAAGCGCTCGTCTGGGATAACCCAGGATGCTGGTTCGTTCCTACCTTCCTTGATCCTAAGATTTTCATAGGCAACCAAAAATTTAAAATCTTGACTGAAAATCCAGATTTTTCACATTCATTTTTAGGATCTTTACCCTGTTAATGGTGCCAGGGGTTTTTTGTACCTGTCATGCAGCACATTTACCCTCATCGTCCAATAATATGCACACATAAGTATCTAGCCCCCATTGTTTGACAGGATTTAACAGTTGGGTGTTACTACGTCAATTCTTAAAGCTTTCTATTTTTACTGCAACATCTTGATGTAGAAGGAGTGTAGGATGTAACAGTGACAAGGTTGTGATAAATTCATGATAGTTCAATATGGGTTTTGTTGTTTTTAGAGATTATAAGTATATGTTATTTTAGGAATGAGTGGAAAATATAAAACTGTGTATACTGAAAGAAATGTTAGATAGCTGCATCTTTTGTTCAATATGTTTATATAGGATAGTGAAATTAATCTAAATAAAGTAAATACGAAAAAATGTGCGTGAATAGAGGAGAAGTTGTAATCTGTTGGTGAATCACAAACCCGAGATGATTATTGATTCAAAGTGAATGTGGACCGTGAATGATTCCATGAAGGAATGACTATCCACCTTTATATACATGTATGGGCCATGATTGTGAAATTTCAAAGTTTGACCAGTCCAGATGGATAATCTAAAGTTAATGTTTTAGAAGGATATAATGGGGTATGCTTATTTTTATGAGTTTGTGAGTTTTGAATGCTTGGGGGGGAACTGGTAATTGGGGTAAGGTTTTTGGTGTAATATTAATTTTCTGGGAGAGAACTCTTATCAACATCAAAGGCCACTATCACTGTTCAACATACTTCCACTACACATAATGGAATAACTGGCCGACCCTCATAATGTCAAGGAATGGGAACTTGACAGACACCTCCAAAAGATACCTGATCAACTAGGCTGTGATTCATACGTCAGGCCGTGACGAGGTTCAAACAGTCTGGTTGACCAGGTCCAGCAAACCAGGCTGCGGGACGTTGAGCCCCGAAAAATAATTGCAAGGTAACCGCAAGTACAAGATAGGAGAATAGAGAGTGTGCCATGGTGATGTGGTCATCTTGACCAGTTAGATGACTATAAGTACCAGATTATTGTGAATTTTTTTCAGTTGTTTGTAAATTTATTAATATTTTTCCTTGTGTTTTAGATTGCCTTGTCATAAATGGCTGAATGCTGACAATGCTGATCCATTTGGCGAATTCCTGGCAGCACCCGCTAGTCAGGCCAGTGCCACTACGGGAATACCCAGTATAGCTGCTTCTATTCACCCATCACAAGTGCTCGGACAAAGGCAGAATGAAGAAAATTTCTTCAACCAAAAATTACCAGAGGGCGGGTCGGATAAATTGACCAAAGACTCCATTCTGGCTTTATATGGCCAAAGTCCTGCACAGCCCCAGCCAACAACCATGTATGGTGTTCCTAGCAGTGTATATATGGGAGGCCAACACCTAGCCAAACCTATGGTGACAGCCCACATGGAATGCAAAATGGAGGCATTTTGCCACAACCACAACAGAATGTGATGTTTATGGCTCAGGTATGTCAGTGAATGGTTGAGATTTTTTGTTGTTAAGAGATATATTTTTCTGGGGGAAGCCCCCTTCGGCTTCCCGGAGTTATCCAGGCTGGATATGTTAATGTACAGACTTTTGGCATCAGTCATGTGTATAAGGAGTTCTGTGGGCCTATCGAGGACCACGAGGCCAGACCCTGGCCCCCTCAGAGGAGCAGTGGGCACAATGGCCTATAGAAACCCCGTGTCTGTTGGAAGCATTCTATGTATGCCATCGACCGGGTCAGGCACCCAGAAAGGAAGCATCCAAACCAACCCCTTATTCTTGTGTGTTTGCTACCAAAAGCCGAACAAGTGGATAGAAACTCCCCAAAAAAGAAAAGAGGCATGACGTCACATGTCGCGCGCCGCGTCTGCGCAGCTCCTCCCTTCTCGGGAGGGGGAAGGGGGGAGCCCCAGACCCCTTCACGCTGGCTACCCGTCGGTTCTAAGGCTGATGCTAGAGGCGGGAGGTCGTGTGCTTGGCTCCAGTGGCTTTCAGCACTTGCTTCGAGTGTGGTGGCTGTCTTCCAGGGGTTGCGAGAGCTAGGAGTACCCGTAAATGCCAAATGTAGTACTCGGGCATGCAGCCCGAGTACTACAGCACTCGGGCTGCATGCGCCTGTGGTCACCTTCCCTATGTGCTCGTAAGTACTGCCTTGGGGCTTGGGGTTGCCTTCCAGAGGTTCCTGAGTTCCTGCCTCTGCTGGGCTGTTTAACAGTTTGTTTTTTGTGGCGCGCCTTTGGGTGCTTCGGTGTTTTGTCTCCCTAGTTTACCTTAGGGTAGAGGCAGCTTTGCACTGGTACTCGCCTGATTGTGCTTGACGGGGGTTGAGCTTTGGCTCTTTGGTCCCGCCTCTCAACTGTCAATCAACTGGTGTAACAGATTCCTGAGGCTACTGGGCCTATCATATCTACATTTATACTTATGTATGGAGGTCAGACCTCTACCCCCAATCACTTCCTAGTGCATTCCATGTTATTAACTACTCTGACACTGAAAAAATTCTTTCTAACGTCTATGTGGCTATTCTGGGTACAAGTTTCCACTGTGTCCCCTTGTTCGTGTCCCACACATGCTGAAGAATTTGTCTTTGTCCACCTGTCAATTCCCCTGAGAATTTTGTAGGTGGTTATCATGTCCTACCCTTACTTCTTCTGTTTTCTAGGGATGTGAGGTCAGCCTTTAGCCTTTCCTCGTAGCTCATTCCTTCTCAGTACCGGACGAGCTCGTGGCATACTTTGAATCTTCTCTAACCTTTCTTGTGTTAACTAGGTATGGACTCCAGGCTAGAGCTGCTATACTCCGGTTGGTCTTACATAAGTGGTATACAGGGTTCTGAAAATGTTCTTACACACGTTTCTAAATGGCCGTTTCTTATTTTGCCAGTCTAGCATATGCCGCATATGTATATTCTTTTGATGTGGGCCTCTGGGGGACTAGGTTCGGTATGTGATATCAACCCCCAAATCTTCATCTCGATTGAATACTTGCAGGATTTCACCTCCCAGATGATACCTTGTGTTCAGCCTCCTGCGTCCCTTCCCTAATTTCATCACCTTACACTTTCTGAGTTGAACTTTAGCAGCCCCATTTTCTAGACGATCCTCCAGTTATCCAGGTCTCCTGTAGTCATCTGTCTATCTCATTGTCTTGATTCTTCTCATAATTTTTGCATCATCAGCAAATATTGAAAGAATGAGTCTAACCCTCGGAAGATCGTTTCATAGTTAGACACAGGATGGGTTAAAGTACTGAGCCCCTGTGGGACCAGTCTGGTGACATCTCGCACTCTGATGTCTCCCCCCTCACCGTTACTCGTGTTTCCTGTGCCTTAAGTACTCCTTATCCAACTGGAGCACCTTCCCTGCAGGTATGGGTGTCGCAGGGTGCTCCCAGCTTGTTTTCACATTCAAAGCGGCCGGCTCTGTTTCCTTGGGGGTACATTGTCTCTTGCGGGGTTTTGTTTTTATTTTTTGCCTTGTAGGGGAAGTCTGTTCTTTATTTGCCCCTTTGTGCCTGATCTGCGCATGGTTCTGTCTGGTGGTTCCCCTTAGCCTGTTAGGTATCCCTGTGAGTGTACACGTCACTGGGGTTCAGCTTTAGTGTTGATTGGTAGTTTTGGGCGCTGGTTAGCAGTACCCTGCCCTGGGATTACCTGAGCGTGAGTACCGTCTCAGGACCCTAGGAAATCCCCACAGGGGCACGTGGGTCCGATGGATGTGTCCCTGGAGTCCCCACTCGCTTTGTGCAAGTTTGAGGGATTGCTCTGTCCCCTTGTCCTCAGGGTGACTCGGTCGTTTTTGCCTCCATCACGCTGCCTGTTGGGTCGATGACACTTTCGAACCCTGAGTCCTGTGAGTTCTGTTGCTTGCTTTCTTTTGACCCAGTTTACCCAGCCTAATAATGATCTTTTACGGGTACTGGCAGTGCAGGCGTTGCATGTGCGCTTTAGGTTGTTGCAACGCGCACGTTTGGTGGCTCACTCAGATGCCCCGAGGCTGCCCCGTTTTGCTTATAGGGACCCGGATTTGGGAGTGGGGGTCGCTTCAACCTTGGTTTAGTTCGCACCCCTTCGTCCTTCTGCTGTGGTGCGTCCCTGGTCCCCATCCCCTCCCTGCTTCCGGCCCGAAGTGTCTGAGGGTTTAGGAGTTGGGGCAGGGATCAGTTGGTTCCGAGACTCGGGCAGTTTCGGATATGCCTTTTCCGATGTGGCGACTGAGGCATTCGAGTCTGATCCCCCAGCAACTGCCTTCGGGTCTGACCAGTGGGCACCCTTCCGTTCGGCTTATGCGGCTGCATGGCTTTTTCTTTTGAGGCCGGTGCGTTGAGGGATTATCGGCCCCGGGTCCCTTGGAGGTGGATCTTGGGGCTGGGGAGGGGCTAACTTCGGGGCTTTTGGCCCCGCTGTGACCCTGCCTGGGTTTTTCTACCCTCTGAGTGGGGCTTGCCGTGTTACAAGGAGTGGGGTTCTCTTATCCCCCCTCTGCGTACGAGTTGGATGTGGTGTCTGCCCCTCCCTGGGTTCGGTTCAGTGTTTCCTCGGGTGCATCGGTTCCGTCCTTCCGGAGATTTCCAGCTTACCGCATCCTACCGTCTGCGGTGCGGGTGGCCCTTGCAGCTTAATTCCTGCGCAACCCGGATTATGCCTCGCTTATGGATCCGTCTTCGGTCAGGTTTGGGTCTTCGTTTCTTTCTGGGTCCGTTACGAGGTTCCGGAGTCGTCATGGCTGGCGGGACTGTCCTGTGTTTGCCTTGGAGGCTTGGCATTCCTTCTGTCATACCCGTTCGCTTGCGTGGTGCGAGGCTTTGACAGTGGTTCAGGTTTTCCTGAGGGGCAATCTTGAGCACCTCAATGAGTGTTTGTTTGCCCTGGCCCTTCCCCGGGGCAGAAAGTTGGCGTTCTGCAGCTCCATGTGCAGGTTCTCTCCTTTCAGCTACGCAGGTTGCTGAGGACTTGCGTACCCGTGGCCTTTTGGCTTCGGCCTTGCATTTCTTTCTCTCCTGGAGTTGTCTTTGGACTGGCTTGCGGAGGATGTTGGGGATACTTGGGGCCGTTCCTAAGTCCAGTGCCATGGGCTTGGCGGCCGCTCGTCTGCTGCCTTGTTGGAGCTTTTTGCGCCGCTCTTGCGGGAGGCGGTTTCCCCGTATTATGCTTGCCTCCTCTCTGGAATCTGCTTGGGTCCTGGCTCTTAGGATGTCTTCACCTTTTTGTCCTCTGCTTTTTTGAGGATTCGGCCGTGGCACAGTATATACAGGCTGCTTAGGCTAATTGTCGTCATATGTCTGATTTGTTGGTTCTCCCGGGGTCCTGGGGGGTGGGGTCATGCCAGGGCTCAGAGTTCCGCTCGTCGTGGTAGGCCACTGGTGCCTGGTTCAGGTCCGGTCCCGCCTTCATCTGGTCGGCGCTGGTGTATTTGCTCTGTGCAGGGTTCTGAGTCGTAAGGGCCACCGGCCCTTTCGCTGTTTGCCCATTGACGGGGCAGTGGGGTGGAGGCTGGCGCTGTTTGCTCATGCCTGTCCCACAATTTGTGGGTGTTTCGGGTCTTTTTTTCGGCCTGCGGTGGCATTGGGAGGCTCCTCTTCCTTT
>WNGS01004511.1:9414566-9514072 GCA_020271785.1 Procambarus virginalis
TTTTCTTACCTTTACACACTGCCACCACCTCCAAATGAATGAATGTGTCTATAATTATTGGTCCCCAGGAAGGAAGGGACTCGATAATCAGGGAACTCAACGGACCAGTGATTGAGTTTGAATGGATTAATACTTTAGTCTTACTGAACTGAACGGGAGATTCTCGATTGACTTTATTATTCCTAAGATGGAGAAACACAGGGGAATTTCTAACACAGCACATGAAAATC
Source organism: Procambarus virginalis (assembly GCA_020271785.1). Classification (NCBI taxonomy): domain Eukaryota; kingdom Metazoa; phylum Arthropoda; class Malacostraca; order Decapoda; family Cambaridae; genus Procambarus; species Procambarus virginalis. The sequence goes on from WNGS01004511.1 coordinate 9,414,797, forward strand.
ACCAGGATGAATAACACAGACAAAACACCAGGGGACAGATAACTCACCAAAATGACTAACATTATTTTATTAATGAAACTGTATATTTAAATCACAATTGAAATATAGCCTACTCTAATGACACCTACCAAAATGAAGGGCAATGGATAGTAATTACTGACATACAAGAACAGTGGAGCACAATTACCTTTCAATACTGCAACTTGCCAAATGATGTTGAATGGCTGTCCGCAGGTCAGTTGACCTGTACCTTTAAGTTGAACTCCCCAGACACACTGACTGTTCTTACAAAAAAAAAAAACGCTTAACAGTGGAACAAGGCTCCACCCCCTAGTTCCTAGGCCTAACTCCGCCTATTCCAAGCCTATGGCCAATGGATTTAAACATAGACTAGGTGATCTAGAGACCGGCCAATGGCATGGCAGGCACTCCTGTGAGACTGCCTTTCTACTCAACCAATGAGCGCAGAGTGTCACTCTCAGACCAGACATTCTTGACTAGCTCTGCCCCCTAGGCCTTGGGACATAGGGCTGCTCTAAAAGTGATGTTTTACTCCCGTAGGGTCACCCACCATTCCCACGGTAAGACAGGAAATCCTAAAGGACGGTTGGCTCTCACTCCCTTACCCGAAACTTGAGAATTACGGTAATTGTCACGGTATATAAAACTGTCAACTGGAGTGACCAAGGAGGAGGGGAGAAAGGGAGAAGAAAGGGAGAAAGGAGAAGGGAGAAGGGAGAAGGGAGAAAGAAGGGAGATGGGAGAAGGGAGAAGGGAGAGCCAATGATCTAAGCGCCAGATCATTACATCAACACCATCACCACCATCAACACCAAAACACCATCACACATCACAACACCACACGACCAAAACACCACAACAACATCAACACTATCAGCACCACAACACTATCAGCACCACAACAATATCAGCACCACAACACAATCAACACCACAAACATCACAACACCACAACAACATCAACACCACAAACACTACAACATCAACACCACAAACATCACAACACACAAACACACACACACAACATCACAACACCACAACACCACAACACCCTCAACACCACACACCACAAACACCACAACACCATCAACACCACAACACCCTCAACACCACAAACACCACAACACCGCAAACACCACAACACCATCAACACCACAGCACTATCAACACTACAACACCATCAACAAGAACCCCGAGAAGAAGAATATTAGTTCCTCTCAATTATTATTATTAGTCCATAATCTGTTATATACCCCCCCCCTCACCTGTGTAACTCTCCCTTCACCTGATCTCCCCCTCCCCTGTGTAACTCATACTGCACCTGATCTCCCCCTCCTCTGTGTAACTCTCCCTTCACCTGATCTCCCCCTCCCCTGTGTAACTCATACTGCACCTGATCTCCCCCTCCCCTGTGTAACTCTCCCTTCACCTGATCTCCCCCTCCCCTGTGTAACTCATACTGCACCTGATCTCCCCCTCCCCTGTGTAACTCATACTGCACCTGATCTCCCCCTCCTCTGTGTAACTCTCCCTTCACCTGATCTCCCCCTCACCTGTGTAACTCTCCCTTCACCTGATCTCCCCCTCCCCTGTGTAACTCATACTGCACCTGATCTCCCCCTCCTCTGTGTAACTCATACTGCACCTGATCTCCCCCTTCCTTGTGTAACTCATACTGCACCTGATCTCCCCCTCCCCTGTGTAACTCATACTGCACCTGATCTCCCCCTCCCCTGTGTAACTCATACTGCACCTGATCTCCCCCTCCTCTGTGTAACTCATACTGCACCTGATCTCCCCCTCCCCTGTGTAACTCATACTGCACCTGATCTCCCCCTCCCCTGTGTAACTCATACTGCACCTGATCTCCCCCTCCTCTGGGAGGACTGGGATGAGTGAGGGAGCACCTGCCAGAATGGAGACAAATAGTAAGAGGGAGAGGGAAGAAATCTGGATGGAGTGCTCACGGGGATAGATATTGGGACCCATCCTTCCATGTATATGTTAATGATATGACCGAGGGGGTGGACTCCTGGTTGTCGACGTTCGCTGATGATGCAAAACTTCAACACCCAGTTATACCATGAGGACGACTGCTGAATTTTGCATGTTGAATTGAACAGGCTGCAGGAAGAGCAAAACGGATGGCTTTTTGACTTCAATCACATGGATTGGACGGTTGTGGGGAAAACTGATTCGTGAGATTTATATATACTGTATATTAATTTATATTATTGTATATAGTATATATTTATTTCGTTAATTTATTTATTTCAATAGCGGACTGTATAATGTTTAAAGTGGACTGTATGATTTAAATTCACACAAACCGTTTCCTACACATTTTGGAGGGATATGGTTTATATATATACAGTCTATCAATCAAAATTATTGATTGGTAGATATTCACTACAATATTAGACTACATATGTTAGTAATTAAAATTAACACAATACAGCTTACCTGTATGGTTGATTACGGCCGATATAACCAGGTTTGAACACGGATGAAATACACCAGTCCTTACTCGTGTCGTGGGTGAGGCTTACCTCACCACATGTACTAGTTGCTTGGTAATTGTTAATTCTTCTTCAATTTACCTGCCAACGAGATTGCACAGTAATATTTGCTGCAAATAAATAATTATGTTAACAGGTACAGTGTAATATTATGAAATAAAGAGATGAGAATATTTCTCACCCTGTTTTGGTGGCTCGCTAGCGTCCTAACCGGAATTTCTAAATCTGTATTATTACTGACCAACAATAAGCTAGATAGAACTAGAATCGGAAAGAACACCTCCCTTATTTGTAGACAAATTTTGTGCTGATAACGGGACGTTATTGGTCCCGTAACACTACGTCCAAGGGCGCTATTGTATAGAGCTTAAAGTAAGCTCCATGCGAGACTTGTGGTGTTAAATTTAATAACGGCGACTACTCGCCTCCTCCCACTGATGCATCTGGCGTCTTCTCCAAATCGGTTTATCAAGAAGTGGAAAAAGGGCCCATATTTAAATTGTTTTAGTACTGATAATTAAGTTGGTTCAAGGGAAATGTTTTAATGATGTTTACAGTCCAGAGAGTGCTGTATTAAGAAGATTCTCATTATTAAAGTTGGCGAATTTAAAGGCAACATATGGCAAAGATATCTCCGTTTTCTTCCGATAAAATTTCCACATGTACAACATTTTCTGAGTTAATTTGTTAGTACAATCGAGCAGCAATATTATCTACCTATTGTATTAAATGTTAGTAAATGGTGTCGGTTTTCCCGACAACGGTAGAGTGACGGTCGCGCTTCATGCAGGTCGGCGTTCAATCCCCGACCGTCAAAGTGGTTGGGCACTATTCCTTCCCTCTGTCCCATCTCAAATCCTGATCCTGACTCCTACCAAGTGCTATAGTCAGCCGCTGATGTGTTCCAGGGTAGTCAGCCACTTCTGTGAGCCACTGTAGTCAGCCGCTGCTGTGAGCCAGTGTAGTCAGTCACTGCTGTGAGCCAGGGTAGTCAGCCGCTGCTGTGAGCCAGGGTAGTCAGTCACTGCTGTGAGCCAGGGTAGTCAGTCACTGTTGTGAGCCAGGGTAGTCAGTCACTGTTGTGAGCCAGGGTAGTCAGTCACTGCTGTGAGCCAGGGTAGTCAGTCACTGCTGTGAGCCAGGGTAGTCAGCCACTGCTGTGAGCCAGGGTAGTCAGTCACTGTTGTGAGCCAGGGTAGTCAGCCACTGCTGTGAGCCAGGGTAGTCAGTCACTGTTGTGAGCCAGGGTAGTCAGCCACTGCTGTGAGCCAGGGTAGTCAGTCACTGTTGTGAGCCAGGGTAGTCAGTCACTGTTGTGAGCCAGGGTAGTCAGTCACTGTTGTGAGCCAGGGCAGTCAGTCACTGCTGTGAGCCAGGGTAGTAAGTCACTGCAGTGAAACCAGGGTAGTCAGTCACTGCTGTGAGCCAGGGTAGTCAGTCACTGCTTTGAGCCAGGGTAGTCAGTCACTGCTGTGAGCCAGGGTAGTCAGTCACTGCAGTGAAACCAGGGTAGTCAGTCACTGCTGTGAGCCAGGGTAGTCAGCCACTGCAGTGAAACCAGGGTAGTCAGTCACTGCTGTGAGCCAGGGTAGTCAGCCACTGCAGTGAAACCAGGGTAGTCAGTCACTGCTGTGAGCCAGGGTAGTCGATTAATGCTGTGAGCCAGGGTAGTCAGTCATTGCTGTGAGCCAGGGTAGTCAGTCACTGCTGTGAGCCAGGGTAGTCAGCCGCTGCTGAGAGCCAGGGTAGTCAGTCACTGCTGTGAGTCAGGGTAGTCAGCCACTGCTGTGAGCCAGGGTAGTCAGTCACTGCTGTGAGCCAGGGTAGTCAGTCACTGTTGTGAGCCAGGGTAGTCAGTCACTGCTGTGAGTCAGGGTAGTCAGCCACTGCTGTGAGCCAGGGTAGTCCGCCACTGCTGTGAGCCAGGGTAGTCAGCCACTACTGTGAGCCTAGGTAGTCAGTCACTGCTGTGAGCCAGGGTAGTCAGCCGCTGTTGTGAACCAGGGTAGTCAGTCACTGCTGTGAGCCAGGGTAGTCAGCCGCTGTTGTGAACCAGGGTAGTCAGTCACTGCTGTGAGCCAGGGTAGTCAGCCGCAGTTGTGAACCAGGGTAGTCAGCTGCTGCTGTGAGCCAGGGTAGTCAGCCACTGCTCCTGAGCCATGGTAGTCAGTCACTGCTGTGAACCAGGGTAGTCAGCTGCTGCTGTGAGTCAGGGTAGTCAGTCACTGCTGTGAGCCAGGGTAGTCAGTCACTGCTGTGAGCCAGGGTAGTCAGCCACTGCTGTGAGCCAGGGTAGTCAGCCGCTGCTGTGAGCCAGGGTAGTCAGCCGCTGCTGTGAGCCAGGGTAGTCAGCTGCTGCTGTGAGCCAGGGTAGTCAGTCACTGCTGTGAGCCAGGTTAGTCAGCCACTGCTGTGAGCCAGGGTAGTCAGTCACTGCTGCGAACCAGGGTAGTCAGTCACTGTTGTGAGCCAGGGTAGTCAGCCACTACTGTGAGCCAGGGTAGTCAGCCACTACTGTGAGCCAGGGTAGTCAGTCACTGCTGTGAGCCAGGTTAGTCAGCCACTGCTGTGAGCCAGGGTAGTCAGTCACTGCTGTGAGCCAGGGTAGTCAGTCACTGTTGTGAGCCAGGGTAGTCAGCCACTGCTGTGAGCCAGGGTAGTCAGCCACTACTGTGAGCCAGGGTAGTCAGTCACTGCTGTGAGCCAGGGTAGTCAGCCACTACTGTGAGCCAGGGTAGTCAGTCACTGTTGTGAGCCAGGGTAGTCAGCCACTACTGTGAGCCAGGGTAGTCAGTCACTGTTGTGAGCCAGGGTAGTCAGCCACTACTGTGAGCCAGGGTAGTCAGTCACTGTTGTGAGCCAGGGTAGTCAGCCACCGTGACTCACAGCTGCGGCTGAGGTGCTGTAACATGGATTTCCAATTTCCGTTCAAAATGTTCCCTCTGGTGTCGTGCGACAAATCGCTTTTTAATCATAATTAGTTTCAACGAGTTCAGTCAGAGAACTGATGGAAGCAGCCGATTGATTGTGTGTGTGTGTGTGTGTGTGTGTGTGTGTGTGTGTTGTGTGTGTGTGTGTGTGTGTGTGTGTGTGTGTGTGTGTGTGTGTGACACACGGATGGAATGGACTGACACGGGTGGGAGGGAGGCAGTGAGGGAATGGATGGAAGGGAAGAATGGTCGTGCGTGGAGGGATGGAGGTAAGAATAGCAGTGTAGAGAGGTAGGGAAGGTGGTTATGGGAAGAAGGATATTAAGGAGGAGGAAGAATATATATGAAGTTAGATGGGAATCTTATGTCCTTGCAATTATTTCAGGGCTCAACGTCCCCGCGGCCCGGTCCTCGACAAGGTCAAAGGTCACGGATGATGTAAGCCAGGGTCAGATGTCAGAGGGAGGGGAGGTTTCACCTCTTCTGCAAGACAAATTGCTGCTATATGAAGACAAGGGCAGCAAGGCTGCTATGTTACTACGTCAGGCAAGGTAGAGGGTGGAGCCACTGCTAGTCTTCCACCAGAAGTTAAAGGTTCACAAACTTTCTTTATACTGCTGAAAGTTGTGAGGTAAAAACTTATGTACTTTTGCATTGTTTGATACACAGCCCGACGAGGAGAAACGCTGAAGTTTTTATTTATTATTCTCGGCTACATGAATAGGACAAACGTTATTGTACTTTGTGCTTGCTTTTCGATACAACTAAATAATATAAAAACCTTACATACTTTTATCCATCACTCCTCATCACAACTGAACAAACTAAAAGTTTCATACTTTTCCATTACAACTGAACCTCCAATGACAAATGAAAAGTGTAAATACTTTTATGTGCTGAATGCTCTCCAAATATCCCCGACGCTGTAAACAATACCTCAACCACACCACGCTGAAGAACACTCCAGGTTAATTACTTGTTTTATATCCCTTCTGAACACCCAAGAGAATGTCAACTATATCGAGACTCTCTCTATGCAATATGTACATTAGTTTTGTATAAAGTTGATATTGAAATATATGAATGTGAAAAGTGGAGATGGTAGAGAGCTGGTTGTTAGTGTAGTGGTTGTGTTAGTTGTGGTTACAGTTATTTTGATAGTAGGGGTTGTGCTAGTTGTGTTAGTAGTGGTTGTGCTAGTTGTGTTAATAGTGGTTGTGTTAGTTGTGATTGTAGCGGTTATAACAGATCTGCTAGGTATGGTTGTAATGGTTGCGGTAGTTGTAATGCAGTGCCGATACCAGTAAGGATTGCGAATTGGGCAATTCAGTCTTGAGCAACAACTTGTCAAACTGTTTAGAAATGTTAGACAAACAAGGACAGCAAAAGGAGACTTTCACAACGCGCAGGAGGTCGGGCTGAGGCAAGCCATGAAGGTTATGGCAAGCAAAGAGTCGGGAACAGACTGGACATTCTAACTCAAGTCAGGTTAGGCAAGTGTTAAAGACAATGACATGAGTACTGTTTTAAATAAAACTTTGTCTATATTTACTAGAGCAAAATTAACATTATGCCAGTAGCCGGAAACAGCTGTGTAGGTTGTGTAGGGGGATACATTGGTTAGCTTGGCGGTCACCTGGGGGGAGGTTATTAAATAAATAAAAAATGAAGGTCAAACAAGTCCCCAGATCCAGGCGAAGTATTTCCCAGGGTCTTGAAGAATGTAAATAAGAGCTTAGTGAGCCCTTGTATTGCATATTTAATAAATCATAAGGGTCGAGCAGAGTACCGGAGGCTTGGAAGGTTGCTAGTGTGGTGCCAATTTTTTCGAAGCGAGATAGATCACTTGTGTCGAACTATTGTCCAATTTGCTGAAATGGACGAGAGTTCAATTTGGAAAATTTCTTGAATCGGTAATAACAAAAATCTTTAATTTAAATCTTGAAAAACAAATTAACAAGGAATTCACAACATATTTTTTTAATAAGGGCTGCACATGTTTAAGAAATTAAAGCACTTTCCTTTAAAGACGTTGATAGCGGGAAGGATTGTGTCTTTCTATATCTTGACTTTATCTTTGATACTATTCTTCACGACTGACACTATAAAGTTAGAAGCACATGACTTTGGGGAAGTAATCCTAAGTTGGATTAGTGCCTGGTTATTTAAAAGAATCAGAGAATTAGCATAAATGGATTTAAATCCTAATAGGAGACTGTTGCAAGTGGTGTTCCCTCAGGGCTCAGTCCAGGGTCATCTCTCTTGCTGATGCTATATATAAACGATTTAAGCGCAGGATTAACCAGTAACATTGACCAGATACAAAAATTGGGCGGGATATTAGTTCAAAAGAAGACCTATATTCGCTGTTTTACGATTCAGATAGTCTTTCAAAATAGGTGACAGCTTGGAAGATGCAGTTGAATGCTGAACAATGTAGATTTTGTGCTAAGATATCATAGAGTTCCTATATATGAGCAGGACAATACTGAAATTGCAAGTCCGAATACATGAATACAAGAAATATCTAGGAATTATGATTATTGGAATATTAAGCCATACATCAACTCATAAATGTATAGAATAAGGTAAATAGGATACTGTAATTTATTTATAAAATGTTGGCAACAAGACATTTAATATTGTTCTTGAGTTTATTAATTTATATATATATATATTGTGACGGTAACGAGTTGGAAATGGTGGTCGGCAGTCTTCCAACTAGCAGGTGTCAGTGCTGGGCCACATATAATATATAAAAAAAAAGAAAAGGAAAAAAAAAGAGAAAAAAAAGAATGACTGCGTGATTTGGTAATCTGTGGTAAGGTTGGAAAGACTAAAAGCAATAATAAAAATATGGATTTTAATAACAATAAAAACACAAATTGAAATAAATGCAAAATCTTGGCTTACTGGCAAAAAATAATAAACAATATAAACATGAAAATAGATTACGTTAATGGGGAGGAGAATTGATATACAAAAGTAAGTAAAATATGAATGCTGGAATATATGCACTAACTATGAACTCTATTTGACCACACAGAGTGAGTCACTTAGGAGTTCACAGCTTGCGAGCACACAATATTCTGGCTGGCAGAAACGCAAGGGACTCCAACAATAACTGGTGAGGTCTTGTGATTGGCGGGGAGCCGGAGTGGAGTGTTGGTTGGCGGCCAATGAGGAAGCTGGATGGTCGCAGTCGCTCGTTAGGCCGTTGAAGGTTCGGCGCGTCGACCAGGTGCAGCAGTGGGGGAAGGAGGGAGTTGCTGGTACGTGTGGCTATCATATAATACGTTTAGCCACTACAAAACGTATCTTGTATATTGATGAGGACAGGAGTGATTCGCAGAAATAGCAGGCTAAATCTCTGATAAGAGATTATCGTCACAACTCTCCCCGAAGCCTGCCGTTTCGGGTGAATCACGTCACTGGAGGTAGAGTGGGAGGTGGAGCTGCCTCTACCTCATGCACTCTGGAGAGGGCATCAGCGATGATGTTATCAGGCCCCTTGATGTAGCAGATCTTTAAGTTGAAGCTTGAAGATATAAAGCCCATCGCAGCAGACGTTGGTTATTAAATTGGGCTTGATGTAAAAATCTCAGAGGGTTGTGGTCCGAATAGATGGTAGTGGACTAGCACCGTGCAGATATGGTGCAAAGTGTTGTAAGCTCAGGACGATGGACAGGAGTTCCTTCTCTATAGTACTGTAGTTCTTCTGATGAGGCTTCAACTTGTAACTGTAGTAGCTGACAGGTAGAACCTCCTCGCCTCGCTGCTGCATTAAGACACTTCCGATGCCGGTACCACTGGCGTCGACATGGAGGATGAAAGGCTTCTTGATATCTGGTGAGGCGAGAATGGATTAGAACAGAGGAGGAATTTGAGTTGTTCGAATGCAACGGTTTGCTCTCTGGTCCAATTATACCGTTGTTTGGGACTGGTTAAGGTGATTAATGGGGTTGCAACAGTGCTAAAATTCTTCACAAACCTACGGTAATAGGAAGCAAGACCAAGGAAGCGCAGGAGCTGCTTCCTGGTTAGGCTGTGGATACTGTTGGATTGCTTGAATGTGAATGTTTAACGGAGCCAGGTTGCCACTCCCTATAACATGACCCAGGTACCGCACTTTACCTTTCGCGAAGGTGGACTTGCCCAAATTGATGGTGAGGCCGGCTTTCAGGAGCTTGTAGAACAATCGTTGTAGCTGGAGCAGGTGTTCGCTCCAGGTGTGGATGCTACCACAATGTCGTCCAAATAGGCATAGGTGTTTCCAAGCCTGGATGACGCGGTTGACAGCTCTCTGAAAGGTGGCTGGGGCATTGCAGAGTCCAAAGGGAAGGCGATTGTACCTGTAGAGACCAAGGGGTTATAAAGGCGGACAGTACCTTAGCTCGCTCCGTTAAACTCACCTGGTAGTAGCCCTTTAGTAGGTCTACCTGAGACAGGTAGCGGGCATTACCAATGGCATCCAAAATGTCGTCTACTCTGGGTATTGGGTAGGCGTCCTTCACTGTGACCTGGTTCAACTTCCTATAATCCGTACACAGACGGATTTTGCCGTGAGGTTGGGTACCAGGATGCATGGTGAGGCCAGGGGGACTCACAGGGGTAGCCAGTCCATGGTCCAAGAGATACTGTACCTCAGCCCGCATGACTTCCGTTTTGCTCGGGCTGATTCGGTAGAATGGGTGGCGAATCGGCTGGGTGTCAGGTAGCAGTTGGATGTCGTGCCGAGTTACAGTACACTCTTGGGGGTCATCTCGAAACAACTCTTGATATTCTCTGACGAGTTTGATTAGTGGAGCACTATTATCGTCCTGAAAATGATGTTGAAGGTTAGTAAGGATTTCCGAGTTAGAGAGCGCTGTTCAGTGTCAGTGCTCTCGGAAGGAGAAGCAGGGAAGGTCTCACTGTGGCTGTATGGACCTGTAAATGAGGTGAAATTGGTAACACAGTGGGAGGAACCCCATGGTAGGGCTTGAGTAAATTAATGTGGCACAGCTGGGTCTTCCGCCGCCTATCGGGGTCTCGAGAACGTAGTTGAAGTTGTTCCGGCACTCCTTAACACGGTAGGGTCCTGAGAACCTGTTCTGTAAAGGAGAACCTGGGATAGGGAAATAGGCAAGCACTAAGTCTCCTGGTGTAAACTTCCTTACTTTACAGTGCCGGTCGTAACGAGTCTTCATCCTCTCCTGGGCTCTCTGTAGGTTGTTGCTGGCAAGGAATGGGACCCTCTCNTGAGCCTATTGCCCCTCTGAATACAATGAAGTAAATTCCTGCCAGGCCTAAAAATTATCCCTGCATAATATGTACAAGATTATTATTTTTCTTTGGAGGGTTAAAATTCAATAACCTTGTAAATTACTTACCTTTTCCCTTTTCTTTTTCTTAACTGTTTTTCCAATTCTAAGTCCCAAGTTGGATTTGGCATTGCAGGAGGAACCCATTCACGTGCAATATATTTTTTAGCCTCATATTTTGCCCTTACAAACTGTTCCAATGCAGAATCCATTTGGGGACGCCGAAAACTATCTGGAATGTTGGCTTCGTATACAGCACGAGCTCGACTGTTTCCCATTGCTGGATACACTGTCAAGATCATTGGTCGTAAATCTTTTGAAAAATCTGTTAATTATTTTATCATTCATTCTCACTGAAATTTAACTAAATTGATGGATGAATAAATAATAGAATATAAACTCAAAGACCAGATGCTATGATTCTAAATTTGTTAAACCAGAGTTCAAAACCAAACACCACAGGTTGAAAAGTAGGATCCAATAGCTAAGTAAAAATTTTTCATATATATTTTATAAAACACTTACTGCAACCTGTTGTGGTGTCCAGGTATCAAGGTTGACACTCTTTACTCGAGATATATGCACGCCTAAGTTACGGTGGATTCCAGCACATCGGATACATAAGAAAATGCCAAGGTTCCACGATGCCCATCTTGGACCTAATGGAAGGTGGTTTGCTCATTAGTACAATATAATAAATTACAGCCAAGAATATAATTATTTTGAGTAAACTGACATACAATAATTATGTTCCTAAAATACTGTCTTTCATATTATAATCAACAATATTACCATGAGCACATTAGGTACTCTGCAAGCATTGTGCATTGAAGTCAAAATGGTGGCAGTTGCAATCTACATTTGTCTGTTTACTCATTCTGAAAATTAAATGAGTACTGTACTAAATTGTACAACCAAAGTAAATTAAATATCCTTGTACAAAGAATATCCACATGTCCATGAGCCATTTATTTTTATTTTATTTTTTTTTTTTGCAGGAAAATTCTTGCGTGTCAGATGCCATTATTTATCCTTGAATAAAGGTATAATTTCCATATCTATGTAGAATATGTGATGCCCTATTTTTCTGCAACTCCTATCTGATAGGGCGGTAAGAAAATTTGCATGACATTTATTTAATAGAGTATGCATGCTAGCTGCATTGCCACAGCACTGTAAGCCCCTCTTTATTTTGCTTGTACCCACAAGTACTGCAAGCCTACCATACCTTTCACAATCATGAATATGCAAGTACATGTACTTGCATACATACAGTACATGTAAATAAATGCCTGTACAAAATTGTCCCATTTCTGCTTTGCCAACCCAGAGAGGGCTTCCCAAATCTTGCAGGAATCAAGCTCACCGAGGACCAACCAATTCCTTAAACCAGGGCTAGTGTTGCCATGATGAGTCTAGAGAGGGTGAGGCAGCCTATTAGGTGGTGTTAGAAATCCTGCTCCATGATATACCCAACCTCCAGACACGCATGATTACCACAAAGGATACACTGCAAATAGAACTTTTAGCCGAGGAATTAAAGGCTTAAGACAATTACAGAAGCACCATACTGAACTCAAAGTAACAGCTAAAGGTCTTTGTGATAAAAAAAAAATGTACTCAGACGAGGTGATAAGTTGCCATATACACACACATTATTGAACAGTTTTTATCATATAAAGCCACTAGCATGCACAGCATTTCGAGCAGGTCCTCAACTTTAATTTTTCCCTGGAATACGACACACCAAATCATTTAACATTCAGGTACCCATTCACTGCTGGGTAAACAGACGCATACAGTAAAGGATTGGTGCCTAGTCTATCCTCCCTGGCCAGGATATGAACCGAAGCCAAATCGCTCGCAAAGCGCAAGGCGAGTGTGTTACCACTGCACTAAAGTGATTTTAGACAGTGTTGACACCATACGTGCCATAGTGTACATTGATCCTTACATTTCTGAAGCAACTTATGGACTTACTGTGAGATACATATGCATCTGAAAAGAAACCATTGTAGAATGTTAAGAGTACCCTCCCTGTTCACTAAAGTGCCTGAAGACAAGACTACTGTACTAGCATTTGGCATAATCATGGATAAAGGGAAGGGAGAAAGCACCAAGCCATTACAATCACATAGCACTTGGATGATAACACAGCTGCCTCTTGACCCATGGCCTTGGCAATGGTTTTGACGAAAAATCCTTATTTAACTGAACATTTGCATGTTCCATTGAACAATTTGCACCAAATAGGATTTGTTCAGACCATCCAGAATTTCCTTAAGAGTGAGGATGTACTATACTATATACATGCAGGGAATGAGGCAAATAGGATACTGGGATTCATTTATAGAAGCAGCAGCAATGAGTTGTCTTATGTTGTCCTTCAGCTTTACTTTGTCCATGCTACATCTCACTTAACTTATGCAGGTCAGTTTTGGTCACCGTCCTGTAGAAGGGACATAAATTTCCTTGAATTTGTATAGAGAAGGATGAAAATAATAATCAAAAGAATTGGAAACCTCACTTATGAAGAGATTAAGAAAGCTTAAGTTCTCTAGAAATGAATGAAGTACGCAAGTGGGATATAATAAAGGGTAACTTGTATAGATGTAGGTAAGGTGCTAAAAATAGTAACCCACAAAATACGAAGTAAAACAATGAATACCTTGGAAAAATTGAATCAGAAAATACTTTGGTAAATATATATTGGTTATGTGATACTTCTAAATATCATATTCATTAGAGATTGTAATAAAGTTCATATTTGTTGTGTTCATTGTTATCATGATTTAATTCCTTTTTCAGATATTATTAACACATTTGCTTTGTATTATTTCAGACAGTATGCTGTAAACAGTAATAAACTGAATACAGCAGAATTATTCAAGAGTATTAATCTACCATGCACATTTCAGTTTAGTAAGACGGTTGTTAATTTAGGGAACAAAACATTTGATAACATTAACAATCAAGATCACTGTATTGTTTAGTGAAAGTTAGATATAGATGCGAGTTTGGTTAAATATGACCAGGGACTGTCACGCTTGGGTCTACTGGCCTTATGCAGTTTCCATTATTCTTTTGTTCTTATGTCAGTATTTTAGATAGTTCACTTTCTAATGCATAAAATAACCAAATTCAACATGGTGATAAATCAACAGCACGAGTATACAGTAGTGCTATTACCTTGTACCACTTTGTGTTGATTTCGGGGCTCAACGTCCCCACGGCCCGGTCCCTGACCAGGTCTCCTGGGATGGTCAGGGACCGGGATTTCCAAGATAAACCAAAAACACTAGAGTAGCCATGCATTCAAAAATCATAACTTGCCATGAATCAAAATATTCAGTAGCACAACAGCCACTTTTGAAAGTTTTGCCGTACACAACCTCCACAACCCGGGAGTTAGTCCTCCCCTCCCAAACCTCCACTGAACCAAGCTACGAAGGACCAGGAACAGACGATACACTATGCCCCTCCCCCTCCAATATTACTCTAGGCCTAAGAACACAAGGGTAGTAATTTCCAGCAATCATATTGTAGTAAGGCATTTCATACACTAATTGTTTCACTCAAATTCTCATGCGTAAAGCTAGAGTTTGCTTTTTGCAACAGATCTGTAAGCACAATCTAAGCAATATGCTTGACACGTTCCGAACACACATTATGACTGGAGCTGGGCAAAGATTTTAAATCCATACAACATAATATTATTATTATATCCTACATATAAAGTAACCAGCATCCTCAAATGTTTATCATAAGGATTTTTACCTGAAATTGACATAGGCCTAGGCAAATGTTCAGTATGCACAGAGCATACTGTCTCTTAGTGTGGTGCACCAAACTGTTCCAGAAGGCAAAAATACAGGTTGAACAAATTAATATCTGGACGGAGAGAGAGAGGGAGAGAGGGAGGGAGGGAATAATGTCTAGAGGGAGGGAATAACTGGTGAGGAGTGAGGTGTACGAGGCGCCCGGGGCCCAGGGCCCTCCACCCCCCTCCCCAGCTGATCTATCTATTCCTTCATGACTCATTCAAGTTACACCAAAACTGCCTACTTTTGGCATCGCAGTCCACGCAGTATTTGTTATCTTCGTCTTTTAGTAAATCTGAGAGGATGCTTTGGCATTTTTCTTGAACGAGCTTGTTTTTCTCCCTCTCTGATAATGTAGACATTTTCAGCCAGTCAACCCGTCCTCTGTCAACAACAATGAAACGCCAATATGGCAGCCAATAGATGATGTAACATCTCCACCGTAGATGTTCCACAAATTACTTGAACTTAAAGCCGAAGCAATAACGAAAATTTATTATCAAATATTGTAATATTGGCCGTATAATATGAGAGTAATGTTAAAAATACATTTGGTGGTGGCTCCACGAGGACTTTTACATACAGCCGAGGCTGCATTTAACCAATAAGCGCGTCTAAAGTAGAATAAATTGATGTTATATAGAATCACATTCCTCAAAAGTAATCCTTAAGTCGTCTATATTTACTAGCCAATCATAATCGTATTTGTAGAGTGAGGCGGCGGATCAGCCAATCAGCACGCGGCTTGCTTCCTGACGTGTGTTGCTGTAAACATTGTTCCTGGAGATCTACCCTCTCAACGCCGGTAACTAACATTTCTTTTATTATTCATCGTTCCTAGCGTGAACTGAGCCGTAAATGAGGAGCGTTTTGTGTGAAGTTACAGTGGTGCGAGGGTGTGAGATGCGTGCGGCAGAGAGGCGTGAGGCGCCAGATACTCTCTCTCTAACTGCTGGGGTTGGCGCCAGCTGACCCATTAGTTGCGATTTTTTTTTTATTAGCTCGTCAGTTCCCGATTGTTTTCTTCCGCAACAGTTTTTACTTATTTATTTGAGTTGGTAAAATATCATTGACTTCTGCGATTATGATGTCTTGTATCATGTTAGAATTTTGGGACCGAGTCAGTGGAATCCAATGAATTGACAGATCCAGGGATAGCACTAGGTGTGATGACACTGGCAGTGTTGTGTGACCATATTTTAAATTGCCTGGTGACAGTAGGAGGAACTCCAGTTGAACATTGTTCCTTGGACACAATGCTGGACCCAGATGTAACTCGATATAATAAAAATGGACATGATTACTAAACTCTCAGGACAGTTTGAAGTTTAGTATTTTCACTTTACTATTATAATTACCCAAAGTTAAAATGGGTAAAAATCCTTGAGTAAATAAATGTCGCACACCATACTAGTATTGAGAGGAAGACCACATAGCCTGGATGTGTTCAGAGTCTGTTGTTGTTGTTGTGTTGATTTAGGGGGCGACGACGATCGTGGGATCGGATGCGTCCTGGCTGCCCTTTTCAGCTTCAGCTAAAGTTCAGAGTCTGTAGAACTTGTTCTGTGACACCCACAGGAAACCACATACACAAAGTGCATAGTGCAATTTATAGTAAGAGTACAGCAAATTTTTTCCCTAAAAAACTTACTAAAGGTGTAAAAATTTGAGAATCAAATACTGTATGTAGTTATGCCTACACTTGAGTTGGTATGAAGTGAGCCAGCCTTGGTTAGACACCATGGTTCATTGTTCCACTCTACAGTAGCATCATGGAACATTTCCAGTATGAGTTTTATTGGTGTTAAAGTGCTAGGTTCGCTGGAATCTGAGGATTAAACATTGTGTGCCAGGTAGTAACAATTCTCATGATGTGAATTTGAAGATGTAATCATTGTGCTACACAGTAAAACCTTTAGATGTATATGTGGATATTTGCATTATATAGCTTCTATGACTATGGTATCGGCCAGCTTCTGAATATTGTTGGTGACATTAATAGTTGCTGTTTTTTGGTGTTGTATTAAAAGCAGACCACTTAAATTAATACTTTTTAATCACATTTACCATATAACATGATGCAATTAAATCTTGAAGTACTGTATTGCAACAAAAATGTCTTACTAAGATGTTCTCTCAATTTACAGGACATCTGTAAATTGGCCTTGCTGACTGTCTTATATTTTTACAAAAAAGTTATAACATCTTTTTCAAAATTGTGCTGGCTATCACTTGTGTGGTTGGTGTGTGTTAGTTAGCCAATAGATCTACTTCAGGTAGTAATTGGTAACTGAAATTGTTGTACTGTACTTTCATGTTTGATCTATAAAACGATGGTTAAAACATAGAAAACAAAGAGGTGTGCTAAATGGGAATGTGTCTGCTTGGGGAAATGTGCCAAGTGGGGTGCCACCTGGGTCCATTTTGGAGCCAACCCTTTTTGTCATATACATGAATGACATAGGTGAGAATAGCACAAACTACATCATCAGATTTGCAGATGACACTACGATCTAATAAAGTGGGAAGTGAAAGTGTTATTGAAACCTTACAAAGAGATCTTCATGAACTTCACAAATGATCAGATGACTGGCAAATGCTTTTCAATGTCAATAAATGCAAGACCTTAAATGTGGGGCATAACAGTCCACATCACAACTACCAAATTGACAGCACTATCTTATAACAGATAGATGAAGAAAATTATCTTGGAGTCAGAATCCATCATTCACTAAATGTTGCCCAACAAGTGAGAGCGGCAGTAAAAAAAGCGAACCAATCCCTGAGAATAATCAAACGTATCTTTACCTTCAAGGAAAAGAAAGTAGTCATTCAATTGTACAATTCTCTGGTGTGCCCCCACCTGGATTATTGTATCCAGGCAAGGAGACCTCGTCTTCAGAAAGACAGCGGCTCTGGTGAATGTGCAACACAGGGCAACAAAAATCATACCAGAGCTTGGTCTCGTCTCTTATCAGGAACAGTTGAGGTCACAGGGCTAACAGCACTGCAGACCAGGCATGACAAAGCAGATCTCGGAAAAACATTTAATTAAAATACCAAACAATTTGGAAGATGTCGCTCCAGACAATTTCTTCAAAAGGTCAGAGGTAGGACAGAAAACAGGAGATGCTTTTTCACCCATAGGGTTGTAAACCCATGGAACCGCCAACCCACTGAAGGCCGTAAACAGTAAAACTTTGCTGGGTTTTAAAATACAGCTAGAAAAGATCAGAGCAAGTGGGGCGGCATTTGACAAGAAGCTGGCTTCCTGTCCTTGTCGAGGCCATTAGTATCAGTGACCCTCGAGTATATTCAGATAAATAAGAAGAGCTGTGTAGTTATGCACTAAGCTTGATAATATAATGTCTTGATAGCCCCTTTTGCTTAATTTAATAGTCAAAAGGGTTTACCTTACATTTTATAATATTTGTTGTTCCCTTGGAGTTGTTTGTTTTCAGCAATTTTTATTTTTGTCTGTCATTGGTTGGCTATTTTGTTCCAGGCATTAGATATTCTGCAGTATTCCAAACCTTCTCAGTGGCACAGTGTTGCTCTACTAAATGTCAAATGTATTGCTTGAGCTATGTAGCAACACTTTTTGTATAGCATGACAGTGCAGTATTTTTAATGAACCTCACCATATTCATCATGTCCAGGTGATTAGTGTATATAAGTCTTTGATAACCTTGTAATAACTTAAGCATTATAGAAAGTTAACTGCAGCATAATTTTGGCATTAGGCAATACTGTTGAATGATTTCAGTAATTCAAAGGCATAGGCTTCTATGCCTAGTTTGCTGGTACCAAGATATTTCATCATGTATATATATTTGAAAGAGAACATGGAGTTTATACTCCAAATACTATATTGATTATGGGAATACAAGATTTGTTTGGTTTCATTTTTCACTCTCAATCTCGGTGTTTGTTTTATGTCAGCAGCTGTTTTAGTTAACATTCTGCTTGATAAATGTCCCAAGTTCAATTCAGTCCTTTCACCTAATGCCTGTATTCACCTAGCAGTAAATAGGTATGTGGGGGGTTAATCTAATGCTGTGGATTATACTGTATCTTGAAGAAAGTCAGTATTTGGATAGATGGATGCCAATAAGCCTAGCGACTGTCCCTGACCCTGAGAATCCTACATACAGACCTGCTGTCACCAGTTATTTGACAGCTATGAAATCCTCATAAGGAACAGTGTTCAAACTTGAAATTATCCGAATATTCAAGATTGGGACACTAATTTCTCCTAATATGTGTGTATATATTCCCTACAACGAAATGGAGATGACAGTTGAGAAGATAATAATAGATTATTTGGATAGAATAAACAGCCTTTGGAAATACAGTACAGCATTTTGCCTAAATCTCGGGAAAGAGAGTATGCCGTAAAAATCACCAAGGTTGAATAATAATGAGCTATCGTCACGGCTCCCAGCCCGACCCTCTCTGATTTGCATGAAATTTGGTAGCATGTTAAGGTACATGAAATCACATACACATGCAAAGTTTTAGCCGATGCATGATATTCGTACAGCAGGGTTGCTAATATGAAAAAATAAAGATTTTGCTTATAAGCTTAAAAGAAAAATCATAACTTTGCTTCTAATTAGATAAGATAAAATAATAAGAAGGTAATGTTTATTCAGGTAAAATTACATACTGTACAATCAAAATGAGTTACTGTACAAACATAACGTTAGATTTCTAAATAGAGTTCGTACATACTACAGTATGCCTAAAGCCACTAATACGCACAGCGTTTTGGGCAAACACTGTGCCGATGTTATTAAATTGAGTACTGTATTGTCAAATATTATTAAATTGACGTAGAACCTTCATGTTGGCCTTGTTTTGAAGCTAAGGAAAATTAATTTTTGCTTAAAATAATTTGATATTTAAAATATTTAATATTAAATAATGCATTATTTAAATTAGTACTGAATTTTTTCAGTTCAAGAGCACATGACATGACCTTTTGACCTAAAATATATAAAACACTGTATCTTAATTTTAGGGGGGGGAGGAAAGCAATGTTATTCAATGAAAATACATTCTCATTGGTATAAGTTTTATTTTGGGATGGCTTTGAGAACAGGAGTGAAAAAAATTAAGTACAGTGTATGTATATGCCAACATAAAAGGTATGAAAGTATGCAAAACAATCACTTTATAACTGGCCTCCTAAATAAGACAAATGCAGTGTTTGCAGCTTTAATTGACACTTGCACAAAAAACTTTTATGATGGTGAGATGTGGATACCAGAATTCAATCTTTCAGATGTGATAGAAAACATAGGTCACAGGTTTGTGTATCTGTTGATGATTCGGAGAATCGGCATCTCTGTGACTGGGTCTCTGACTAGGACCCCTGGTTGATGGTCTGGTCAACTGTGCTGTTTGATGTGGCTACTCACAGCCTGATGTACAAGTCACATCTGGTTGATCAGGTATCTTTTTAAAGTTAAGTTTTTTTTTAACACTGCGAGAGGCCGGGGCAGTTATGCCCCGTATGTGTAGGGAAAGATGTTGAAAATCCTTGGCCCTTTGATGCTCAAAGAGTTCTCTCTCCTTGCCTGTTCTCTAGGGTGTACAGATTTCAAATTTTTAAGCAGTCATTATAATGTAGATGTTTTATTGGGTAGATTCTATCAATAAAAGGTCTTTGCACTCTGCACTTTGGCAATTTTTCCAGTTTTGAATGGGGTTGTATTCCACTCTAGAGAGCCCTAGTGTCATTTTTCTCGTAGTTGTAACAGCAAATTTGTTGTGTTCTTTGAAAGCAATGTCTTCCGGCATGATTACTCCTTTTACATTGGTTTTCCTTTCAATAGTGTGGTTTAACTTCATTTTATAT
This sequence comes from Procambarus virginalis, assembly GCA_020271785.1. Classification (NCBI taxonomy): domain Eukaryota; kingdom Metazoa; phylum Arthropoda; class Malacostraca; order Decapoda; family Cambaridae; genus Procambarus; species Procambarus virginalis. Next base: position 9,435,253 of record WNGS01004511.1, read on the forward strand.
GTAGTTTCTGTTTTGATATGTTAGTTTTTTCCATAGTGCAATAACTGGTCTTTATACACATTAAACATGAGGTTTTTTTGTGACCTCTGTAATGATTTTAACATCTGTTTGGAGAATTGCTGTCCCCTATGTTATCTACTCTCATGATACAGTAGTGTCAATTCTAGTGCCATCTGTAAGGGTGATACAGTACTATAGTTTTTACCTTTGTCTATGTTCAATATGAGAATGAGAAAAATCACTGGAGCAAGCACAGTACCTTGAAGGACTGAGCTTTTTACTGTGGATGATTCAGATTTTACTTTGTTGACTTGTGTATTACACTCTGGATTCTGTTCATTAGGAAGTTGAAAATCCATCTCCCTACTTTGCCAGCTATTCCTTTTGTGACCATTTTGTGTTTAATAACACTGGTCACATGTGTTGAAAGCTTTTGCAAATTGTGTACACATTGCATCAGTGTTCTGTTTGTCTTCCATGGCATCTCAGGCCATGTCATAGTGATGTAGCAAATGAGAGAGGCAGGAGTGCCCTGTCCTGATCCATGTTGTCCAGGATTATGTATATGCTGTGAATCCATATGTTTTGTGATCCTACTTCTTAGCACTTTCAAAGCATTTTATAATGTGTGATGTTAGGGCTATTGATCCATAATATTTTGCATTGCATCTGCATTAGTACCTCCTTGATGACCAGACCACACACTAGAAAGTGAAGGGATGGTGACATTTTGGTCCGTCCTGGACTATTCTCAAGTCGATTGTAATGATTGAAGGAGAAGGCAATAAACAGGCAGAAGAGAGGTGAGAAGAAAATCTTAGAGGAAGAGAAGGCAAGGCAAAGGTAGGGAAGGTGTAATAAAGGGGATAGTAAGAATGAGAAAACAAGAACACAAGAACAAAGATAACTGCAGAAGACATATTGGCCCATACGAGGCAGCTCCTATTTATACCACCCACTCTCTTCCCTGTTCTTGCCAATTTCTACATGGAATACTTCGAAACTGTTCTTCTTCCTACTATTGATACTCGTCCCTCTATCTGGCTTCGCTATGTTGATGACATTTTTGCCTTATGGCCTCATGACCTTAGTCTTTTCCAGCCTTTCCTCTCCTCTTTTAACAATCTGGCTCCTTCTATCCATTTCAAAGTTGAATGGGAAACTAATTCCCTCTTTCCTTTTCTTGACGTTCACAGCTGTGTCCTGGTTCTCTTTCTCTGTCTACTGCAAACCCATGCATAGTAGCATGTACATTCACTTCTTTTCCTACTACCCTCCTTCTGTTAAGAAAAGTGTCCTCGTCTCTCTCTTCCTCCGTGCTCTACGCATCAGTGACCCTCAGTTTCTAGATTCTGAAATTGCCTTTATCTACAAATCATTCTCTCGCCTTGGTTACCCTTTGCATTTTATCAACTGTGCTTTTTCTCAAGCTAAACTAAATTTCTTTCATACTAAACCTGTTTCTAACACTAGTAGCACTGTACAGTACTCTGCCTTCCCTTTACATCTGAACTCAAAACTTTTACTAATACCCTTCGTCCTCTTGACATAAAGCTCGCCTTTCGACAAACTAACACACTTCGTAGCAATCTAGTTCACACTGCTCCTCCTGCTTCTAATGCTGCTGGTGTCTACTCTATTTCATGTTCGTCTTGTCCTCTCCAATACTTTGGCGAAACTGGCCGTACACTTAATGACAGACTAAAGAACACAAAGAAGTGTTAAGTCTGCTGACAAAACAATGCTCTCTTGTTATGTTGGGATTCTAATCATCCTATTGATTGGTCTTCCTCCAAAATTATCATTCCTGCCTCTACTCTACACAGACGCTGTCTCGTTGAATCGGCTCTTTGACTCTTCCCATTCATAGTATATACTTAAATGCTCTAAACTTTCTAACAATCGTGACCTAACATAAGCTTACACTTCCATTTATCTTTTTCTTTTTGATTGTTGCCGCCGAAGGCGGCTAGTTTATTGTGCACCCCATACTCATCCTGTGAGCGGTAGCGCAAAAGCATTACAGAGGGCACAAAAGGTCTTTATCAGACCTCATCTTAGATTATTACATAAACAATTTCATCTATCCTTCACACCTTATAGTTACAATGTCAGCTAGTTACAGAGAAAGTGCTATTTCAAGAGCTACATATTTACAGTAAGTCATCATACATTAATGGTAGGTCTTATCGCTAATACATAATAGTTTGACCAATGGGGACATTACAGAGTCATAGGGGGCTTCTGTTTCTTGTTAGTCTTCAAAAATACACTACTTGTTTCTGAATCTCGTATGTCGTTCATCTACTGGAAGCGAAATGTGGATACAGTGCAAGTATTTCAGGTAATTTTCCCATGGTAATAAGATAGGTTGCCATATCATACAGAGTGAGTTTAGATCTATCTCTAAATGGCTCAATTTTACTACAATCCAAGATATAGTGTTCTAGTGTGTGTCCCTGTCTTTGTCCACACACTTTACACTTTACTTCATCTAGATCCCTATACAAGCCGAACTGCCAGAGATACTTGTAGCCAAGTCTTATACGAGCTGTGACAACATCTGTTAGTCTACTGACTTTATTACTTGCCCCATACACATGTTTTACTTCACACATTTCAATGTGATGAACAATGGACCTGCTAATTCCAGTTTGCACAGTTCTACTTTCTTCAAATCCATCCAGGAGTTCTCGTCTAATGACACTTTTAGGGACCTATTTGATAACTCAAGATTCCGTTCAACACTGTCTTTATTTACTGCAGCCTTAGCAAGGGCGTCAACTTTGTCATGTTCCTGCAGGCCAATGTGAGAAGGAATCCACAACATTTTTATATTTACCCTCTTGCTAAGTATTCTTATATATCTACGTCTAGCTTCCAAGACAAGCACGTTATTACTTGATTGCAAACTGTTTATTGCTCGTAGTGAGGAAAGGGAGTCAGAAATAATTAAGCTGTCTACTTCAGTGTTGTCAATAATTTCGAGTGCTACCAGTATCGCTACCAACTCGGCTTGCATAGTGCTTCTTATTTTTTTTTACTCCCCCTTCTTATTGGGTTGTATAAATAGGAGCTGCCTCGTATGGGCCAATAGGCCTTCTGCGGTTATCTTTGTTCTTGTGTTCTTGTTTTCTCAGTCTTGCTATCCCCTTTATTACACCTTACCTTCCCTACCTTTGCCTTGCCTTCTCTTCCTCTAAGATTTTCTTCTCCTCACCTCTCTTCTGCCTATTTATTGCCTTCTTCAATCATCACAATCGACTTCGAGAATGATCCAGGACAGACCGAAACATCGTCGTCCCTTCACTTCCTAGTGTGTGGTCTGGTAAATATACTTCAGCCACGTTATTGTGACTCATCGCTTGCATATAGTACCTCCTTTGTGAAGGGGGCATGATCTCTGCTGTTTTAAGCATGTCAAAGATAACACCAGTATCTAGGTTCCTCCAAAATATATTTTAGGCCTGTGATAGTAGTTTTCTGTGGGGAACCTCTGTCTCCCTGGCGTTATCGGGCTAATGTGTGATACAGTAGACCAGGGCTTTAGTTAATGGAGTTCTGCCCACCAGAGACCATGAGCCAGAGCCTGGCCCCGTCGGAGAGGCGCAGGAAGCAATGACCCTGGGACCCCCCCCCCTGCCCCTGTTCCTCTGATGCAAGTGTTGACCCTAGGGGTAGCACCTTTTTCACCTTGTATACTGGGTTGTGATTGCCTAGTTATGCTTGCCAGAGGGGGAGGTTGATTTTTGGCTCTTTGGGCCCACCTTTCGACTGTCAATCAACTGGTGCACAGGTTCTTGAGCCTATTCAGCTCTCATAACTACATTTGAAACTGTGTATGGAGTCTGCCTCGACCACATCACCGCCTAATCATCTTAATGCATTTCATTTAACTACCCTGACATTGAAAAAAAACTTTCTAATGTGCTTGTGGCTTATTTAAGTACAGTACTAAGCTTCCACCTGTGTCTCCTTGTTCATGTTCTGCCAATGCTAAATAGTTTCTTTATCCAACCTGTCAGTTCCTCTGAGAATTTTTTGGTGGTGATTGTCTCCCCTAACTCCAGTTTTTCACAGATGTGAGGTTTAATTCCCATAGCCTTTCATTGTAACTCATACATCTGGGACTAGTCTGGTGGCATATCTCTGAATCTTCTCTTAACTTTGTTTTGTGTAACTAAGTATGGACTCCAGGCTGGAGTTACATACTCCATTATTGGTCTGACATAAGTTGTATACAAGGTTCTGTATGATTTCTTACACAAGTTTCTAAAGGCAGTTGTTCTTATGTTCGCCAAGCTAGCATAACGCTGCTGCTGGTATCCTTTTGATATGTTCTTTTCATCCCATACTTTGTCTTCTACCATACTTCCAAATTTCATGAGAATCTGAGATGGTTAGGTCGAAAATTCCACTTTTGTGAAGAATTGGCATGGCATGACTTATGCCTAGGATTTTTAATTTTTTTTCCAATTTCAGGATAATACAGCAGCTCGAAAAGATGGCGGATGATCAACAGTTCTGTTTACGTTGGAATGAATTCCAAAGTAACATGGTCTCTTCTTTCAAGCATTTAAGAGAAGAAAAGAGCTTTACTGATGTGACTTTGGCATGTGATGGACAGACGTGTAAGGCACATAAAATGGTGCTTTCTGCATGTTCGCCATACTTCAAAGCTCTATTAGAGGTAACTAGCTTCCTCAACTCATTCTCTCTTTCTGCACATGCAAGTCTGTCAGTTGGTATCCACCGTTTGATTACCTACATGTAGGTACAGGAAGAGAGAGATCTGTGTGTGTGTGGATATGGAGTGTAAAAAGATAAATTAGTCTGAGATTTTGGCATCTTTCCAGGAGAACCCATCAAAGCACCCTATCATAATTCTGAAGGATGTACCATTTACACATTTGCAAGCCATCTTGGAGTACATGTATGCTGGTGAAGTTAATGTGGCTCAGGCTGACCTCCCAAATTTCCTCAAGACAGCAGAAAGACTCAAAGTTAAGGGCCTCGCTGAAGTTAATCAAAATGAACGGCAAGATCGCTGAGATACTGCTCAGGTTTGTAGTTTGGTTTAATGTTATGATTGTTTCTCCTTGGGTTTAGTATACAATTTCTTTCAAACTTAATTTCATTGTTGGATAACCAGTCTTAATCTATGGTTCAATTCTGATATCTTTGAACACATTTATTATACTAGAGAGTGCAGACTTGTAATTATGGACACCAGTTGTGTATTGTATAACTGAAGCTATACAAATTGGAAGAATGAAACTGGGGCCCTAAACTTTTAAAAGTTCATGGAAAAAATATAGAAAAATTCATCGTAGAAGATACTAGACAATTGTAATTTCTCGGTTTTTAAAATTCTTTTGCATTTAATAGTAAAGTTTTATTTTTAAAGAATGTTTTATTGTACAGTACTAACACTGAACTGTTAATAATGCAGCCCTTGTTTTACTGTGAACCTCTAATCTTATGTAATCAAGTTTTTTCAATGGTACACACAATATGATGTTCACTGAGGATAAACACCAGTTACTGTGCTATGAAAAAACTAAAATATCAAAACAGAAACCACATATAAAATGCAGTCAAACCACACTATTGAAAGGAAAATTTATGTAAAAGTTTCTGGAGGAAGACCAGGAGGTTTCATGTTGGAAGACCTTATTTTTAAAGAACACAACATATTTGCTGTAACAATTGCAAGAAAAATTTCGGTTGGATAACAAGATCTTTTCAAACGAGATGCCACACCAGTGGTGATACTTTTCAAGACACTAGTGCTCTCCAGAGTGGAATATTGTTGCACACCTACAACCCTATTCAAAGCTGGTGAAATTGCTGACTTGGAGAGCATGGAAAAATCTTTTACTACTCGAGTCCACTTAATAAAACATCTAAATTATTTGGACAACTTGACAAATTTAAATTTATATTTTCTAGAGTGCAGGTGGGAGAGATGCATAATAATTTACTCTTGAAAATTACTAAAAAAGACTGGTTCCAAATCTGCTCACAGAAATCATGCCACATGATTCCAGAAGATATGGTAGGATGTTCAACATGGCCCCACTGAAAAGTATTGTTACGATAGGCACGCTGGGAGAGAACTCGATCAACATCTAAGGCCTAAGACTTTACAGCACACCGTCTGCACATACGGGGCATAACTGGCCAACCTCTCGCAGTGTTCAAAAAGTCATTAATAAATACCATTGAAGGATATCTGGTTGATACTGGGCTGACATGTGCATCAGGCTGCAAGCATCTGCGTCAAACAGCATGGTTGATCAGACTGCCAGCTGGGGGGGGGGGGCTGGTCCGAGACCAGGCTGCAGACGTTGATTCTCGGGGATCATCGACAGGTAAGACGGGTATACCTTGTGAATATAACTGACAGTGGATGCATCTATACTTTGTGTCTCTTTGTCTATTCTAGCATGGTATTACCTATCATTACTCAAGGATTTTATTAAACAAATTTTTTATATTTCGTTGAGTAGTAAAAATGTTTGGCAGCTTGAAGAGTTGAGGAAATGCCATTTAATCCCCTAGCTGCACCACTGATTATACCATGCAACATTCAGGTGTGCATGATATAATCAATTTAAAAATTATAAAAAAAAGTTCCATCTAATATTGTTAAAATTTGTTCACCTGATCACAGGAAAGCAATAAAAACATTGTGTGCATTTTACCGGGCTGCGGGGATGGTGAGCCCCAAAATCAACGCAAGGGCCAAGGTCCTACTTCGGCTGTGGTGAAGCCTGAAAAATCTCACTATGACGTCAAGATTCATGTGCGCTAATCGAGCAAAGGCTTCAGGGTGGCCGGCCCAAGCCAGCCGTCGGGCAGGAGTTGCCACAAATAATATTTATTATTGACCGAAATGTTATTAGTTGCCGCAGTATATTTTCTACACATTTTGGTATTTATGATTACTTTACTTTTCTGTGGGGGAGCCCTGTCGGCTCCCTGAAGCTATCCCACTGATACAGTGCTATTCTATTTGGGGTCATCAATCGCAGAGATCTTGTTGCCTGCTAGGGACCAGAGCCAGAACCTGGCCCCGTCAGAGAGGTGCAGGGAGCAATGGCCAATATGAACACTTTACATTTAAAGTCTATCATGCTTGCCATCAACCAGGGAAGGCACCCAGAAACATAGGTGAAACAAAACAGACCACTGTCAGGTTAAAATTGCGACCTACGTCCTCAAAAGGGCAAAAAGAGCTCTCCCAGAAAGAAAGAAAACCAAACAAACAACACTTCGTCCAACTACCAACCTGGTTCAGCCGGGCTACACATTCTGTAATTCTTGTCCAACCACCAGCACCATCAGTAGTCACCTCAGGCCTCGGTTTCGTGTTCTGGGATTTTTTTTTTTTTTTGCCTTGAACGGCTGTTCCTGCACTTGTGGTGTGTGCTAGCCTGGAGTCCTGGGTATGGGAGCTGCATGTGTTTATTGACACCTTCCTAGGTGCTCCATGAGTGACCCTTGCGTGGTCAGGGTTGTCTTACCTGGGGCATTTGAGACACACTTCCCATTAGAGGACTTCCTCGCTTGTGGTTGTATTTGCCCTTGAGGGGGGGGGGAGTCAGGATATTGAGCTTTCCGCCTTACCTCGGGTAGGGGAGTGTTTGTTTTGCTGGTGGGGCACACTGCAGCTGGCGCAACCTGCATAAGCTATCACGCTGCGGCCGACATTTCTCTCGGGCTGCTTGTGGGGTTGGGGGGGGTTCCTTGATTTCTATTTGTTGGCAGTTTTACCTGTTTTGCAGGGAAGTTCTAACTAGCTCCTCAATGGGCTGCACCTAGGGTGTGGTGTTGGTGGTACTCCTCTCCTGATCTCGAGGCTTTACAGTGGCTGCTTGCGGTCAGTTTGCCTGCATCGACAAGGTTTATCGTCTTAGTTGGCCCCAGTGCCTGGGCTTCCTGTAGGGCTCATATTCACCTTATGGGCCTTGGTAAACCGCTGTGGGTTCGGTCATACCGTGGGTACTTCTTCCGAGACCAATCCCGCCTTGTGCGAATTAAAGGGTTGCTTGTCGCCCCTACCTCAGGATGACAATCATCCTGTCTGCCTCCAGTGTGCTGCCTGTTGGGTCGGGTATACCTACGACCTAGAATCGTGCGATACTTGTTCCCCACTTGTGCTCCAATTTACACATCCCCGTCTGATGTTCTGTGTGATCAGGCTGCTGTCTTGTTGCATGGTCGTTTCTGTTTGACTCGACGGGCTAGATTGGTTGCCCATTTGGAAGCCCTAGAGCTACCCCGCATGGGCTTTGAGGACTCGGATTTGGAGGCGTTGGTCATTTCGGCCTTGGTTCAAGCTGCGCCTTCTCTTCCTTCCTAAGTGGGTGTGGTTTGCCCTTCTCTTTCCCTGTGCTGCTGGCTCGCAAATGTCTGAGGGTTCAGGAGTCGGGGCAGGGTTTAGTCGGTGACTTTGGGGGGGCTGCCCCTCCTGATACGGGCACAGAGGTGGTTGAGCCTCTTTCCCACCGGGCTATTGAGGCGTCCCAGCACACTCCCCCTTTTTCGAAGCCCTGGACTCTGCCTTTCCTTCTGGGGCAGTGTGGGCATGGATGAGGGCTCTGCCCCGCGGCCTTTATCAACGATTTCCAGGGCGCAGGAAGTCTGTTTGGAGCTCCTTATTTCCTTTTGACTCCACTTTGGCCCTTGTGCACAGGGAATGTGGTTTTTGTACCCGCCTTTCCTTTGAGTTACGACCCTGGCTACAGCCTTTGCTTTGTGTTCCTTTTCCAGAAAGTACATTTTTGTTTTAGTGCGGTACATGTCCTGAGTAGTTTTCGTATAGTACTCGGGGATGCTTGCGTCTCTCTGCCCTGCTGGAGCTGGTTGCACTACTCCTGCGGGTAGCAGGGTCGCTATTTTTTGCTTCGCATCTCGCAATTCAGCTCATGGTGCTCGTTTCCTCATTGGCCTTTGCAGTTCGGCTGTTTCTGCAAGCGACTTACTTGTCATCCATTATCGGACCTGTTGGTCCTTCAGAGGTCCCAGGGGGGGTTTCCTCCCGGATGAGGCATTTCTGCTCGCCCGGGCTGGTTCTTTCCTGGCTCGCCGGGTTTGGGTTCCTGGTTCCCTGGCAGACGTTTCTTCTGGTTCCTTGCCAGCCTTGTTTCAGGTGCTGCTTGCTCGGTGTCCGCACCCAGAGGTTTTCCCACGGCTTTGCCTTTTTCAAATGATCGGTCTAGTCCGTGAAGGGGCTGGTTCGGTCTTCTCCCATCAAGTCTGGTATTTCTGACTAGTCTCTCGTCATCTTTTTGGTGATCAAGTGGCTTCGTTGATGGTGTCCCACCTGCGTGCTTCGTCTTGGCGGTGGTATGGGGTTTTGCTGGTGGTCCTTCCTTTTCTTTTTGTTGACATGGTCTTGTCCTTCTCTCGTAGAGGTTTGGGACAGTTGTCTTGACATATACTGTCGCCTCGCATTGTGTGGCATTGGCGAAGCCACTGCAGCTTGCTTTCAGTATTGATGTTACTTCTGCGCCGTTTCGCAAGTTGTCTCGGGCATTGTTTCACCTCTAGCCTGCTCATGCGCCACCTGAGCCATCCTGATCTTTGGACAGTGCTCTCGTTTCTGTCTTTGCCTCGGTTTGTTGTGGCCCCGTCGGTTCAGGATTGTTTTTTCAAAGCTCTTTTCCTGTTGACATTGGGCTCTTTGGGTCAGGTTGGGGAGCTTCATGCTCTCCTCTGGTGCAGGGGTTTCTGCTCTTTTTGGTCATAGTGATAGGTTTGTTCGTTTGCAGCCGTCTCCTTCTTTTCTGGCGAAGAATGAGACTGCTGCTTTCTGGAGGGGTCCTTGGGTTGTTGATGCTTGGTTGGTCAGCCAGGGGTGCATCGTGTGTTATGCCCGGTTGTGGCTCTCCGCCGCTATTTGCGCACCACGGCCTCTGACTGGGGACGCGTTTTGGGTTCCCGGTTTCCCTTCTTCCCTGTTCTCGGGTTCGGGTTTCTCAGGTCGTCTGCGGGGTTATTCGGTCTAACCAGTCTGTGGTCTATCACTGGGCCCATGACATTCGTAAGTTTGCTGTGCTTGTTGCCGTCTTCGGTAACATGTCCTGGGCTTACATTCAGGCACGGGGTTTTTGGCGGTTGAACAGGGTCCTGGCTGCACGCTCCCTCCTGAATGTTCCTGGGCCTAGTCAGGCCTGTGTCGCTTTGGGTCGGCAGTTGCAGCCTGTTGTCTCGACTTCGGGTTGAGATGTGAGCACCGACCGCCTCCTGGGCAAGTCCCTCTGTTTTCATCTTTGGTGAAGTGGCTCCGGGGAACCGAAGGGGCTTCCCCCCCCCCCCCCCATCCCCCAGAAAACCAGCATTGAATGTAATTAAACCACATTTTCTGGGCGAGTCCTGGAGGCTTCCCGGCAACCCTCCCTCCCTCTCTCTGGTTGGTGTTTTTTTCACATTTTTGACATCCAGCCTCAGAACTGCAAGATGGATCGCCGGCGAGGTGGTCTGGGGCTCCCCTTCCCCCTCCCGGGGAGGGGAGGGACATCACACAAGCCGCGCAGACATGCTGCGCGGTTCGTGTGATGTCATGCTAGTTTGCTCGTTTTCATTTGGGGAGTTTTGTCCACTTGTTTGTTTATTTTAGTCGTTTTCACCAGATTAGGAATTTGTTTTGAGGTGCTTACCTTTCTGGGTGCCTGTCCCAGTCGATGGCAGATACAGAATGCTCCAAATCCCATGTGCAATTCTATAGGCCATTGCTCATCGTGCCTCTCTGAGGGGGCCAGGTTCTGGCTCGTGGTCCCTGGTAGGCCTAGAACTCGCACTGACTGATGACAATGTTTAGGGATATACATATCAGCCTGGATAGCTCCGGAGAGCCTCTGGGACTCGCTCAGAAAATGGCGTTTCATTACATTCAATGCTGTTTTTTTTCTGTGATCTATGCATTTAAATATTTTTAGAATGAACAAAATTTGTTCGGATTTTTTTTTCTGCACACTTACACTGCACACTTTTTTTTCTGCACATTTCAAGGGGCCTCTAAAACACCTATGAGTGTGACTGTTCTTTACCCAGCTTCACCCCATTATGATCATATAACTAAGGTTTCTTTCATTTGGGCAGTATTGTCTAGCAGCATTTATCGTTTTGTATCTGTCTTTTATATTGTTCAGAGATGTAAAATTTAAATATGGCTTGCCATGCCCATAGTTTCATCACCGGTCTCGATACCTTCCTGCCTTTTTCACCAATGACTCTTTCCTTGTGTGTGTTTCAGTATTTATATGCGAGGGGGAGAGTCATTTTTTAGTTTTAACTATCATGAAATTGATTGCATTACAAATCTTTGCATGTCAAGTCCAGGGATCCCATCCCAATGGTTGTACTCTTCGTCACTTGTGTTGTCCCGTCTCGAGTACTGCTCAGTACTCGCTTCCCCCTTCAGAGCAGGAGAGATTGCTGAAATAGAGGGAATACAGAGAACATATATGGCACGCATAGACGAGATAAAACGCCTAAATTATTGGGATCGTCTCAAAGCTCTCCAAATGTACTCTCTAGAAAGGAGATGAGAGAGATACCAAATAATATACACATGGAAAATACTGGAGGGCCAGGTCCCAAATCTGCACAGTAAAATAACAACGTACTGGAGTGAACGATATGGAAGAAAATGCAAGATTGATCCAGTGAAGGGCAGAGGTGCCATAGGCACAATCGGAGAGCACTGTATAAACATCAGAGGTCTGCGGTTGTTCAACGTCCTCCCAGCGACTATAAGAAATATTGCCGGAACAACCGTGGACATCTTCAAGAGAAAACAGGACTGTTTTCTAAGAGAAGTTCCGGACCAGCCGGCTGTGGTGGGTATGTGGCCCTGCGGGCCGCTCCAAGCAACAGCCTGGTGGACCAAGCTCTCACAAGTAGAGCCTGGCCTCGGGCCGGGCTTGGGGAGTAGAAGAACTCCCAGAACCCCATCAAGCAGGTACAAGACACAAGTTCCTGGCATAAGTACAGTACTTGTGATACTTCTGTTCATTAACCACTTTCAGACCATACCTAGTTCAGTGTTATGATGGGAACTTGGTAACTATAAATAATAGAATTTGGTCATAATATTTGGACATGGGAAGGTTTCATCCATGTACAGTATTACAATTACAATAATGGAAAGGTCCAAAAGCTTTCTAACATTGCTCCAACCACCAAGTTTCATAATAACTGTTGCAATTAAAATATATCTTATTACCATGTATAGGATGTACTTTTTATTTTTGAAAGGCATTTTATTTTATATCAGTACTCATTGCATGATTTTGTTCTGTTTTATATTGTATTCTCATGGTAAATATTGCACCAAAATATTAGCCACTAATATTCAAAATGTTTATCTAGGCACTAGTCTCTCTTCATTTTTAACTATATAATATATGCATATATTCATATACACGTGTACATTTGCTATATACTGTATATCATTTCAGGTCAAGGGAGGCTTGGGAAACGGGTCGTCAGAGAAGCCAAAGCCATTACTACTGTCTCTTCAATCCCTCTGCTTCTCACTTCCCTCCAAACTTCTCTGTGCTTACTGCAGTTACCTGGGACACCTGCTTATCCAACCTCTCTGGCCACTCTTGTGACTTGGTAGCCCATCTAGAGCCTTGCACGTTCAATCTGGCTCGATTTACTAGTGACTTGGTCTGCAATTTTTGAACCTCAAGATAGTGATTTAAATATAACTTCAAATTTGCATAACTTTGAATAGGGACTCGGTCCAGCCAAGTCACCTCCATCCTTTTCTTTTTCCTTCTATCTTGGGTTCATAACTTAAGATGTTCCAGCTGGAGTGTTGCTTGAGATCAGTTTGCAAGTGAGACAAACCAGGACAAATTGCTGCCTTAAGGCATGTGCAGTGAGCCACAAGTCACAAGGAGTAGGTTATCATTTGCAATTATGGGTTTTATTTATATGTATGTACATAGGCATGTATATATATATATATGTATGCATATGTGTATATATGCTTGTGTGTGTGTATATTTACATATATAAATACACCTACATATACATATATCTACACATGTATACACAACTGTAATTTGGGGCTATAGGTTATTGGTATATAAAATAAAAAATGGCCAATCCAGATAAGGTCATCTTTCAGTTTTTGTATTTTTTTTTTTTAGGTGCATTGTATATATTGGTACATAATTTGCTATCATCTGTTAATTTACATTTTATTGAGCTCCTGTATAAGAATTCCCATATAAACCCACCTGGTTGCCTTTACTTTGCAAAAGTGATCTCAAATAGCATTATGAAAAAGAGCACCGCCACACAGTGATTGTTGGTTCGGTAATTGGACAACGTAGGTAGCCTCCCTCTCCTCCTTCCCCCCCCCCCCTTTTTTTCTCTGCTTTTTTTTTTTTTTTTTTTTTTTTTTATATAAATATTGTCCTCAATTACAGTGCTAGATAACTTTTTAAGGAGGCCATTTCATTATTATTTTGTTTCCAGTTAGGTCAAATTATTTAAGGTCTATAAATGGCCTTCATGTTCATAAACATTCCTTGTTTTTGTCATTTCACATTGGATGTATTCTCCCAATCTCTAATGCTTTTCTAAATTATCTTGCTCTATAATGTTACTTTTAAATAACAAAAAATTGTAATTCAGTGCATAAAATCTAAAAAAAAAAAAATTGAGTACACTGGTTTATATAAAATAGAAATTATACCAGGAGGGGCTTTCAAAGTATTGTATGTAATAATAACTTCACCCCCCAGCCACCAAAAACAGCAGGGAAGCTTCTGCTCAAGACATATCCTTTTTATTTTTATATAAGTTAAATGCAGTCATGCTTCTATTATTTAGGTTAATACGTGTTGCTGACTAAATACTAATTCGGGTTTAGAATATATTTTCTGCTCAAGGCCTAAACCATGCCTGGCGAGGGTACTGATTGATTTTGAACCGAGGAAGTTTCTAAGTCTTGTAGGGAAACCAATATTTTGATGAACTGAGCATCACAATATGTATGTATATGCAGCACTATACTGTATATATATTTACTGTATATAGAATTTTTTTTTCTCTAAGCAGATGTAACTCTAATGGGAGCACACCCCAATACTAAAATAATATTGCGAGGCTTGGCAAAACTTCAGGAGACTTCGCCATTTGGTGGCCATCTTCTGCAGCTTCCGTGGGAATTGACCAAGATGATTAGTTGACTCGCAAGAGAATATTATTCTATTTCTAAGTAATGCACACCCTTAAAAAGTTACATGGTTGCCTTTCATATGGTATTCTGTGAGAAGTTTGGACAAATTACTGCTTTGTATTTCAACATGTCGATGGTTTGTTTTATTTTGTATAGGCAGTAATATTCTGGTTTTTGTGTATATCTGCATATAGTTAAATAATTTCAATTTTTATCAATTAAAACTCAGAATTATTATATTTATTTATTTCTTGATATATTGTCTGGTGGATCGGCTTTGACATTTGTAAACTAAAATTATCATGTAGTAAGTTGGGTGATTCAGTATATTTGTTGTTTCTTTAGGGTTAATTGTGTACATGCATGAATATTACATTGGAACTACCAGATTTGGGGAATTGTATTTAATACTGAAGTCACCAGAAAACACCCCATTTGCTCGCTCTGACTAACAGTGTAGTATCAGCACTCTTGAGGGAAAGTTGATGAACTTTGCATGCTACAGAAGTCATAACCTTTGCATACAGTCCTGTATTTTGTAGGAAGCATTGGTTATTTTGGCAATCTGTGAATGAAGATATATATACAAGTAAGAGCTCATTGGAGTTAGTGCTGGTACTTTTCCCACTGGCCAACCGGCCATACAAATTTGGACCACCAAAGGACACTGACGCCTCCAGTGTATAAACGTGTCCTCTTGAATATGGTATATGCCTTAAAAAATTACATTGCCAAAGCCAACACTGTTTTGGAATAAAATACTAATTTAGTACTTTTCTGTAATCTGTTTTGATCAGTTTTACCTTCAAACAAATGGTTTAAAATTGAGTTAGTATTAATGGGTTGGCAGTGTCTTATGGTGACTCCTCACACCCAGGTACCCACACCACAAGTTAGTATACGCAGGGGTGTAGCTTTGTATCTAGAGTAGCAAGGAGCAGTTTTGTACAAGAACTCAATAAGTTTTTAATAAAAGTGATAATGGATTTTATTTAACCCAAAATATCTATAGACGCTTGAATTATAATTTAATAATAGATATGTTTTGCTTGACTATCAAAATCTCCTTCAAGGGTTTCTTGCTGTGTTGAGCCTCTCATCCCCCCCCTCTTCCCCCATGGGCATTGTATGTGCAAAGACACTGTAGGGTATCTGTTTAGGTCATTGGTCTGTCTGCTGGAGGAATTGTTTTCAGAGGTAGGTTTTAAGTGTCCAGGCTGCAGCACGAGGAAGAAAGGGGTCTTTACACCAGTGTTAGAGGAGGTTCAATGCTGTAGGACCCAGTAAAAAAAAAGAGGGAGCACCACTTAGGACGAGGTATCTATTCCTGCATTCTGCTTCCTTTGCAACCCTGGTAGTTGGCATTCCCTGGCTCCAGCACCAAAACTTTACTAAATAATGCATTTGATAAACGAACTTTTCTCAAATTCAGATTCATGGGGCAGGTGGAACAGGCCTCCGAGTCATACTGTGATGGAAGATTGAGCTTTGTGGTAACAGCTCTGAATCCATGTTGGGCTCCAGTCCATCCTCGGACCAAATCCATTCTATCAAGCGGTCGACCCCAAAAACTCATTCAATTTTAACATTGATCATTTAAAACGGAACTTTTCTCAAATATAAATTTATATTATATATTAGCATATTGTGCATATTTAGGCACTGGTTAGGTTAAGTGTTAAGGTTCTGTTAGCGATTATTTTTATTTGTAGTATATGAGTGAAGCATTTACAGCGTTGTGGTTCAAACAAAATTCATCGGTGAACCACTTGTTCTGGAAGTGTTCGAACGAAATCTGTTGGGAGTCATGTGTAAACAGTTTTTCATTCATAAAAGGGGTTTGGCAGGTGCATGGAATCACTTTTGGGTCTTTGGAGGACGGGCTGTTTAGTGTTGTAGTTCGAACAAAAGTCGTCAACGAAGCACTTCTTTCGGAAGTGTTCAGACGACATCAGTTGTGAGTCGTGTGTAAACTGTTTTTCATTCATAAACGGGGTTTGACTGGTGCATGGAATGGACTTTGGGTCTTTGGAGGATAGGCTGTGAGCTCGGACATTGCTTAGTCTTTGGTTCACCCTCCTCCTGTTCTCCAATACCCAGCTACTTCCATGGCAGGGACAAGTCCCCAGTGGTGACTACTTTGTCACATGGGATGAGTCCATCTTTTGTTGCTATAACTGCAATTTTTGCTCTTCCATGCCTTCTCACTCCTATCTTACTGGGGGGTTACAGCACCATCCTCACTCGAACTTGCCCGTTTCCCTCGACTGTTGTTACGTACCATGATATGTTTGCCCCTGCTATGTGACCTAAATATTTTGGTATCCATCACAATGACTACCTGTCCTGATGATATACACCTCATGAACACCTTGTTGACTCTGCAGAGATAAATATTACCTTTAATCCCACCTGGATTAGCAAACAGATTATTATGACCCCATCTGAGGAGGTCGTCGTCGTTTAGATACCCTTCACATTGACGAGACCCCATTTGGGTCTCTAAAAATGTCCAATTAAATTCCAGCATTGGCACTATAATCATCCTACCCCATATTGTGACTGGGGACAAGGAACTTGGACTGCCATGAAGACATTAGATATATCCTCAAAGTCCAAGGTTATCCTATCTAGGTTGATACATTCACTCTGAGCCCCTTGTGGATGTCGTCATTCCTTAGTTGTTATCACTTTATAGTCGGAACCTTTTATCTTTGGTAAGTCTTGGTGCTAGAGGCAATGCAGATTGTGTGTACCATATTTCGCTAAGGCTAGATGCCAGATCTCGGCTTGGTGCCTTCTTTTGATAATTACTTACTAGATGCCAGATCCAACCTCCTCTTTCCACCTTTACTGACATGCCTTGTGATCATGCATTGCATTCCTCTGCCTGACCCTTCTTCTCTTCCTCGGTTCCACAACTGTTTCCAAACCTTAAAGGTCTCTTGAGTTGCAGGTATATTTGTTCTAAACATAACGTCTGTCCTTCACCTTCATGGTGCCATTGTAGTGGGTCCAGCATCAGTCATGATTGAACTCTAATCTCAATTAGTATTAAGTTTTAGTCTAATGTTTTTCCTGCCCAAAATGCTTTGCGTAATAGTGGCTTTAGGCATTGTATGTACTAGCTCTATCTATAAATCTATCAAATGTTTGTAAAACCTCTTGTATGTATGTACCTTACCTGAATAAACATTTATTTATTTATTTAACTCTGTTCACACTTTTCAGCTGTTAGTTCTGGTACTACTTTGCCCCTCCCTACTTTCCTTTCTCGTGAGCCTCGTATTGAATCTCACCCCTTGGGCTTTTGCACTCTCCTCCAACTCCTCTATAACGATCTCTTCACCCTTTCTGAACTCCAGTCCACCTTGTACTATTGCAATTCTGTGGCATGGGCTTGAACAGTGTTCACTATGAGGTGCTCCGTCATCTCTCTGCGCTTTTTCGGCATTTGCACCATATCTGTAATTGTATTTGAGAGATGACATCAAACCCCAAAGACTGGCTCAAGGCAGTTGTTCTTCCCATTAGGAAATCCAGCAGTTCAAAACCTCTAAAGATACTTGCCCAATTTGTCTGCAAACTTTTTGAAACTACAGTACAATATGATTAATGTATGTCTTGTGTGGTTTTCAGAACATTACTACCTCGCCCCTCTCAATTTGGCTTTCGCAGGTGTTGCCACTAGAATTATATCTTAGCAAACTTTGAGGAATACATTCGTCATCCTTTGCTGCAAATACCTCCATTGTAGCAGACACACTTTACTTGAAAACGGTTTATGACACCTAGTGGAGACAATAGTTTACTTCCACTGTACTTTTTTTTTGACATTCATGGCAATCTGCATTTCCTTGGTCTTTTTTTTCTTGACATTCTTTTAAAATGAAGTTTGGTACTGTTTTCAGATATTCTTTCAACAATATGAAAGTGTTCCCAAGATATTGTTCTGAACGCAATTTTTTTCCTCCTGTTGCCCTAAATGATCTTTCCCCTAGCAGTTTCTCTGCCTGTTATGTTGAACTGTGTTGCAGTGACGACTTCACGTTCCAGCTTCAGCTTGCAATTGATAATGGGTTGTCCTGGGCCACCAATATTGGTTTCTAGTTCTCTCAAACTAAGATTTGTATTATGACGATACTGTACTGTACTTGGAAGCATGTTGTTCCTCGTATCCTATTGTCACTATGCTGATTCCCCTTGTGTAAGTACAGTACAATATAACGCTGACCAAGTATCAGGTCGATATTTGACACCCATTTGTCTTGGTCTCCCCATATGTATCTAACAAAATGAATGCCCCAAGGCCATTCCTTACCTAACTTTTGTCTCATACTTCTTGGGGGAGCTGATACACGCATTTTATCTCCCATACCCAGTACAATAATGTTCTGCATCATGGTGGGTTGTCTTGGTTCTGGTTCTTTTCATTCGTCCCTCTATTCACAACTTGTATGCTGAAATTGGCATTCTGTCTCTAAAAGGACTGTCATTATTGTTATTGCCTTCCTTACCTTGCATGGTTTCTGCAACATCCCCACTCACACTTGGGCCATGCTTTAACTGACTACCATGTTCCTTCTCACCACCATCATTTTCTGCAAGATTCTCTTGGTACATGTTTATAATGTCTAGCGTTCCTTCCTTTCTCCTGTGGAGGGGCATACTTCTGAAATTTTGCAAGGACCAGACTTTAATGATAAAAGCTTACCTCTCCTAATGTTACAAAAAATACTTACCCTTGAACATTTCTGGGGTAAGCCCCTTGTGGCTCCCTGAAGCTATCTTGCTAAGAGGTCACATCAGTTGCGGAAGTTTTATTTGGCTTACTGGGTCACCAGAGCCAGAACGTAGCCCCTCTCACGGGTGCAGCAAGTAACAATTCTCCACCCCACTCGGAAAGCATCCAGAAAGTTGGCAAAGATGTACAGACAATTAGAGGGTTCACAGAAAACGAAGCCTCAAAACTGCCAAACAAATCTCAAACAAGAGATTGACTTACACTAGCTCGAAATACTTTTTGTTAGTATCAATCGCCACCAACAGGCAGGCAGTCTGACCCCTGCCATCCCTAGTCAGTTCTGTTACTAATATTATGGTGAGAGTTGTTGTTCTTGTTTTAGATTCAGCTACTCTGATCAAGTTCCAAGTAGCACGGGCTATGGTGAGCCCGTAACTTACCTGGCACAGGAGCGGGGCAAGTAGCACGGGCTATGGTGAGCCCGTAACTTACCTGGCACAGGAGCGGGGCAAGTAGCACGGGCTATGGTGAGCCCATAGTGGACTTACCTGGCACAGGAGCGGTGCTGTGTGTTATGGTGAGAGGATCTACCAGTAGTGCTCCTGTCTTTGTCATGGGGTAAACCCTTCTGCTTCAAGCTAAGCGCCAGCCATCTTTGAATTTTGTCCGTCCTATAGGGGATCATTTACTTGTGTGTTCTATGCTATTAGTATTAGCTTCATGTGAGTTTTCTGGGGAAAGCCCCCTGTGCCTTCCTGAAGCTATCATACTGATATGGTACCATACTAGGTTGCATCAGCTCTCCGGGGTTCAACAGGCCTACCAGAGACAACTTGGCACCTTTCTCAGAGGTGCAAGGAGTGAAGACTGTTTGTCACCACCAGGGAAAACAACCCGAAAATTAGTGAGTCGAGACGAACCCCTATTAGCTTCAATAGAGACCCCAGCTTCGAAAACTGCCAGAAGAACTCCCCTGTGTAAACAAACAGATCTCATGAAACTAACACAAGCGTGTTTGCCCCACCTTCCCTAATGTTTTGGGGGAACGGGGAAGGCAGCTCGGTCAGCTGGCATCTTCACCCTCGGTTCGATGCTGATGTAGTGTGACCTGGGTCGCCTCTCCATTCGCTCTGTCTCTGGTGTTGTTATTCAGCTACGTAGTATTTGCTCCCTTTTGGTGGTTTTTGTACACTGTGTGTAGCATAATCCAGGAATTGAGAGTACTTGGAGCTGCATGTGCACAAGGGTTATCTTCCCTGGAGTGTTCAGTAGCCACGTGCTTAGAGTTCCTCCTTGCTTATGGTGCCCCTTGCCCAAGGTGAGCCAGGTGTCTTGGAACTTTTATGTTTTTACTCAGGTTGGGAGTGACATTTGGCTGGCGAGGCACACTGGTTACTCACAAGCTTCAAAAAGCCTGCTGAGGTTGACCTTCACAGCCACATGAATAACATAAGCCTGTGTCGGCTTATGTTACGAGTTCCAGCAAAGCGTCCTAGTGCCTAGGTGTCCTGCTTTGTTTACCCTTCTGGCCCAGGAAATTCCATACAGGTTCAGTGATGTTTTTCATATCCCCTCCGAACCTGCTTCAGCTTTGTGCAAGTTTGAGGGTTGCATGTCGTCCGTGCCACGTGACCATGATCATAGCCTTTGTCATGCTGCCTGCTGGGTCTGTGACACCATCGAGCCCGAGTCATGTAGAGTTTGTTCCCCATGTGGCTTTTTTCTGACCCCTCATGATGTCAGGGTTTATCAGGCAGCAACCGATTTGCATGTTAGATTTTTTAGGTTGTGTGCCTAGTTGGATGTCCTGGGTCTGTCCCATTTGGTGTTTAGGGATACAGAACATACCACTTCTTACTTTCCCTTCGGGCATGGATCACTCTTCCTTATCCTCCAACCCCCTTCCCCATCTTTCCCTCCTGCTTCCAGCCCCTGAAGCTTCAGAGTTTTGGGGTCGGAACAGGGTTTATCTTTGGATGTGGTTTAGCCAGCTCCAAGGGTTGCCCAATTCGAGCACAGAAGAAGATGAGCGTGCTGGTATACTGAGGCTTCTGGGTCTTCCTTTCAGTCAGTCCCTTATTCCTTTAAAGTCTGAAGTCCTGATAAGAGATTTATTGATCGCCACTTTTCTATCCTGGGCAGTGGGCGAGGACACTGGTTTGCCCGGCGGCGGTCAGGTAGGTCTGGACATTGCCTTCTGTTAGTTGGGGTAAACTATTGGAGTCAGATTATGGGGGTCACATGCGCTTCCCTCTGCCAGCCCTTCTTGGTCTGGTAAGCACCGGGCTCACCCCTCTCGGAAGGTAGTCCTTTACAGTTCGCCCGTTTTGACGGGGTGGTGGGGGGTGAGGCTCAATCTGTTTGCCAACTCCCGGTCCCATGATGTAGGCTTCTTGGGTTGTTTCCCTCAGCATGCAGTGGAGTTGGTCAGTTCCTTGCCTCCGTTGGGTCATTTCAGAATAGATGGTTTCAGGCTTGGTCAAAACAACTTCATCTCTTTGGTGGATTTCCCACCGCTTCACAGTCTTGAAATGGGACTTGTTGGACACCCAGTTCATCCTCGTTCGGGACTCTTGGTCAACGTCACTTAACTTGATTACGGTGGCCTTGACTCTGCTGCAGCACTACCTATTGTTGGCGTTGAGTCAACCCCCAGGGGACTCGGCTGTTGTGCTCTGGGCAAGATTTGGTTTCGGCGGATGCTCTAGTACAGTATATCTAGGGCAGTTCTCTCTTTACCGCCGCTGCAATCTTTGGGTATACTGACCCTGACTGCTGCATCACCAGCTTCTTCAGGCTTTTTTATTTATTTACTTATTTATATATATACAAGAAGGTACATTAATTGGGTTTGTGAGAATACATTGAATAGTACAGTACATACAATCTTGTAAAGCCACTAGTACACGCAGCGTTTCGGGCAGGTCCTTAATCTAACAGATAATTTTAAGTAGGTAATTTCTATCAGAATTAATAAATGATAACAAATACATTGCAAGAAAAAATGAGATGAGAGAGCTTAGTAAGTATATTAAAGTACATTGGTATATTAAAGCTCTGATTGATTACATTGACAGCTTGATTGGTAATTTAAACAAAAAAAATCAAAATGTTTATTTAGGTAAGGTACATACATAAAAGTGATTGTACAGAGTGATGGAGTTATAGATAGGGCTAGTACATACAATGCCTAAAGCCACTATTACGCAAAGCGTTTCGGGCATGAAAAACTTAAATGACTAAGGCTTAAGACTAATTGAGCATAAGGAATAAAATGAGTCGAGGAAAAAAAACAGTTAAGAATTGGGGAACATGGCTGAAAAAGCAGCACAAATACAATTCGGTCGACAAAACAGCGTCATTTAAAACAAAAACAGACATTGGTTGACAATAGAGGGGTAAGGCAGGTTACAGGGAATTTATTAGGTAGTGTTTCGTTTTTCTCTTAAACTGGTTGAGAGAGGTACAGTCTTTAACATGGTTGGGAAGGCCATTCCACATTCTGGGTCCCTTGATTTGTAAAGCATTTCTAGTTTGATTAAGTCGTACTCTAGGAATATCAAAACTGTATTTATTTCTGGTGTGGTGCTTATGGGTTCTGTTACAACCTTCTATGAAGCTTTTGAGGTCAGGATTGGCATTACAGTTCAGCGTTTTATATATGTATAATACACATGAGAGAATGTGCAGTGACTTAATATCTAACATATTCAGAGATTTGAGTAGGGGTACTGGGTTTCCACTTTTCTTCTGTTAGCTTATTTTTTTTTTTTGAGATATATACAAGAGTTGTTACATTCTTGTACAGCTCTGGTTCTCATCTTCCTCAATCTTTCATTCTTCGTAAACCTGCCTTTGAATCTCGTCCTTTAGACTTCTGCACTCATCTCCGACTTCCCTATAACGATCCCTTCTCTCTCTCTGAACTTCAGTCTGCCCTGGCCCTCTGCGGTTCTACGGCGGCGGGCTCCGATGACATTCATTATGAGATGTTTCGCCATCTCCCTCCGTGCATGTCTCAGTATTTACTAAGTCTGTATAATCGGATCTGGGAGTCGTCGTCAGTCCCTGAGGACTGGCTTGATGCCGTTGTCCTCCCTGTTCGAAAACCAGGGTATCTGGGGACATCCCCTAAGAACTTTCGCCCTATTGCCCTCATGAGTTGTGTCTGCAAACTCTTTGAACGTATGGTTAACGTTCGTCTGATGTGGTTCTTGGAACACCAAGCTCGGATCTGGGAGTCGTCGTCAGTCCCTAAGGACTTTCGCCCTATTGCCCTCACGAGTTGTGTCTGCAAACTCTTTGAATGTATGGTTAACGTTCGTCTGATGTGGTTTTATGAACTCCATTACCACCTCTCCCCTTCTCAATTTAGTTTCCGCAAGTGCCGCAGCACAACAGATGTCCTGGTGAACTTGGAGGTCTATGTTCGTACTGCTTTTGCTGCGAAGACCTCCGTTGTTGCCATCCTTTTTGACCTGGAAAAGGCTTACGACACCACATGGCGATATATTCTGTCCCAACTTCATTCTTTTGGCCTTTGTGGTAATCTCCCTCTCTTACTCCAAAGCTTCCTCTCTCGTTGTTCCTTTCGGGTGAGGCTTGATACCACTTTCTGCCTCTTTTCAGCAATACCAAGGTGTGCCCCAAGGTGGTGTTCAGAGCACTACTCTTTTTCTGGTTGCCTCAGTAGTCTTCTTTCCTCTCTTCCTTCTAGCGTCTTCTCCACTCTCTATGTCGACTATCTTACCCTTTGCTGTCGGGGTGATGATTCGTCTCTCTCCTTCAACGGCAGCTTCAACTTGTGATTGATGCCGTGTCGTCTTGGGCCGCTGATCATGGCTCCAGGTTCTCTACGTCTAAGACTTGTGCTATGACTTTTATTCGGAAGCGAAGTTCTTCGTCCTTCTTTGTCGCTTTATGGTCGCCCCATTGTGTACTAGGATTCCGGTAAGCTTTTGGGGTTGATTTTTGATACTCGTTTGTCTTGGTCGCCCCATATCTCTTACATCAGAGTTGAATGCTCTAATTAAGGCCCTTACCCTCCTTCAGGTGTTTCGCTATTTTGCGCGGTCCTTGCAACATCCTTCCTCTTGCCTCTGTCGTGCTTTAACTTTTACCCCTCCTGTGGTTCCTGTTCCTCGTCACCACTTCCCTCTTTCTGTCCGGTTATCTCGCTTACAGGATTCTCTTTCTGTTCGTATTTCTAATATTTCTCACGTTGTTCCTTCTTTACCCCCGTGGAGGTTCCCCCTTCCACAGTTTTGTACATCCTTAACCCGCATCGCTAAAGCTTTTACCATTCCTACGGTTCTGAAACGCCTTTTCCTTGAGCACTTTTCTTCACACTCCCGCTCCATTTCCATCTTCACCGATTGGTCTAAGTCTGCGGATGGTGTAGGCTACTCTGTTGGTAGCCTACACCATATGATATTCTCTATGCTCATCGTCTCCTGCTTCTCATTGTCAATCTTCCTTTGTGGTTGTTGTTGACTCTCGTAGTGCCCTCATGGCTCTCGGGTCCTTTAATCCGGTTCATCCAGTGGTTGTTGAGATCCAGCATTGGCCGTTTCTTATTCACAGTAAATTTAAGTCAGTTGAGTTTTGCCGAGTTCCCAGCCATATTGGTGTATCTTTAAATGAGCGTGCGGATGCTGCCGCTAGGGAAGCTGTCCACTCTCGTCCCATTTCTTGTAAAGGTATTCCTTATTCCAACATTTACCCAGTTACTCATTCCTCCATCCTTACCCGTTGGCAGGCTTGTTGGTCTTCTGTTACTGGTAACAAACTGCGTACTCTTAAGGGTTGTGTGTCCTCGTGGCCGTCCTCCTACCACCGTAACCGGCGATTGGAAACGGCTCTGTTGAGGTTGCGTATTGGCCATACTCGCTTAACTCATGGTCACTTAATGGAGCGCCGCCCTGCTCCTTATTGTCCTAATTGCATTGTCCCTCTTACGGTGGTGCATATCCTTGTTGAATGTCCTGACTTCCGGGACGAGCGTGTGTCTTGTTTTCTGACCGTTCCCTGCGGTCGCTTGTCCCTCGATAGAATTCTTGGTGAATCAGATACTTTTGACATCGTTCGCCTTATGCATTTCTGTTCTCGTATTGACATCCTTGGTGATATTTAGCACCCTCTGATTATTCCGCGCATTGGATGGTGATACATAGCCTTCCCGGTTTGGTGCCGTCTTTTGATAATTACTTACTTTCCTCGTTGTTGAACTTTGGTTTCTGAGAATGTTGTGCTCTTTCTTTTTTGGCTTCTTGATTTGCATCTCATGTCAAATACTGTTGCCTCGTATTGTGTGGCACTGGTGGAGACACTGCCACTTGCATTTGGGATTAATACTACCTTAGCATTATTTCACCTCTAGCCTGCTCATGCACTGCCTGAGCCTGCTTGGTCTCTGGAGAATGTTCTTACTTTTCTCTCTTTTGCTCGATTTATGGTGTCCGCTTCAGTCCTTAAGTGTTTCCTTAAATCTTTGTTTTTGGTTTCCTTGATTCTGATTGTCAGGTGGGAAAACTTCATGCTCTCCTCTGGAATCAGGGGTTTTGTTCTTTAGTCCCTGGTGTACAGTATCTTCGCTTGCAGCCAGCTCCTTTTCCGGCAAAGAATGAGTTGGTTAACTTCTGAAGGGGTCTTTTGGTCATCGATGTTTGGTTGGTTCAGTCGAAGATGCATCATGTCCGGTGGTAGATTTCTGCTGCTACTTTCGTGCCACCAATTCTTCCTCGGTGGATGTCTTGTGGGTTGATCCTGGCACCTTGGCACCCCCTGTTCCAAGACATGTCTTCTCAGGTCATCTGCAGCGTTATTAAATTTAGCTAGCCTGCTGTCTATCATAATGCCCATGATATTCGGAAGTATGCCACTCGGGCAGTGGTGTTTGCAAACATGTCCTGGGCTCATATTGGAGTGTTGGGGTTTTGGAGGTTGAACAGGGTTCTGGCAGCCCAGTATCTTGTTAATGTTTCCCTGGCCCTGGTGCCCTTGTGTGGCCCTGGGTCGTGTCTCTCAGGCTGGTGTTTCATCTTTGTCTTGATTCTATGGTGCCTCCTCCTCCTCCTTTGTAAGTTCCCCATTTGTCTTTCTTCTCAGTGGGTAGTTAGCTTCAAAAACCCACAAAGGGCTACACACAACCAAAGCTACTCCACAGTCACATCAGAAGGAAAACAACAGTGAAAGAACAGGTAGTGAAACTTAGAACAGGCGAGGACAGGTATACAGAGAATGACAAACAGGTGTGTGATGAACTCAACAAGAGGTTCCAGGAGGTCTTCACAACAGAACAAGGTGAGGTCACTGTGCTAGGAGAAAGGGAAGTAAACCAGGCGGCCTTGGAAGAGTTCGAAATTACGAGAGAGGTCAAGAGACACCTGCTGGATCTGGATGTTAGAAAGGCTGTTGGTCCAGACGGGATCTCACCATGGGTACTGAAAGAGTGTGCAGAGGCACTTTGCTTTCCACTCTCCATAGTGTATAGTAGGTCACTGGAGATGGAAGACCTACCAGAAATATGGAAGACGGTGAATGTGGTCCCAATATACAAAAAGGGCGACAGGCAAGAGGCACTGAACTACAGGCCAGTGTCCTTGATTTGTATACTATGCAAGGTGATGGAGAAGATCGTGAGAAAAAACCTGGTAGCACATCTGGAGAGAAGGGACTTCATGACAAATCACCAACATGGGTTCAGGGAGGGTAAATCTTGCCTGACTGGCTTAATAGAATTCTACGAGCAGGTGACAAAGATTAAGCAAGAAAGAGAGGGCTGGGCAGACTGCATTTTCTTGGATTGTCGAAAAGCCTTTGACACAGTACCGCATAACAGGCTGGTACATAAACTGGAGAGACAGGCAGGTGTAGCTGGTAAGGTGCTCCAGTGGATAAGGGAGTACCTAAGCAATAGGAAGCAGAGAGTTACGATTGGGGTGAGACCTCTGATTGGCGTGAAGTCACCAGTGGAGTCCCACAGGGTTCTGTACTCGGTCCTATCTTGTTTCTGATATATGTAAAAGATCTCCCGGAGGTATAGATTCATTTCTCTCAATGTTTGCGGACGATGCCAAAATTATGAGAAGGATTAAAACAGAAGAGGACTGTTTGAGGCTTCAAGAAGACCTAGACAAGCTGAAGGAATGGTCGAACAAATGGTTGTTAGAGTTTAACCCAACCAAATGTAATGTAATGAAGATAGGTGTAGGGAGCAGGAGGCCAGATACAAGGTATCATCTGGGAGAGGAAATTCTTCAGGAGTCAGAGAAAGAAAAGGCTTGGGGGTTGATATCACCCCAGACCTGTCTCCTGCAGCCCATATCAAGAGGATAACATCAGCGGCATATGCCAGGCTGGCCAGCATACGAACGGCATTCAGAAACTTGTGTAAAGAATCATTCAGAACTTTGTATACCACATATGTCAGACCAATCCTGGAGTATGCAGCCCCAGCATGGAGTCCATATCTAGTCAAGGATAAGACTAAACTGGAAAAGGTTCAAAGGTTTGCCACCAGACTAGTACCCGAGCTGAGAGGTATGAGCTACGAGGAGAGACTACGGGAATTAAACCTCACTTCGCTGGAAGACAGAAGAGTTAGGGGCGACATGATCACCACATTCAAGATTCTGAAGGGAATTGATAGGGTAGATAAAGACAGGCTATTTAACACAAGGGGCACACACACAAGGGGACACAGATGGAAACTGAGTGCCCAAATGAGCCACAGAGATATTAGAAAGAACTTTTTTAGTGTCAGAGTGGTTGAAAAATGGAATGCATTAGGAAGTGATGTGGTGGAGGCTGACTCCATACACAGTTTCAAGTGTAGATATAATAGAGCCCAATAGGCTCAGGAATCTGTACACCTGTTGATTAACGGTTGAGAGGCGGGACCAAAGAGCCAGAGCTCAACCCCCGCAAACACAACTAGGTGAGTACACAGAAAACCAGTGTTGAACGCCAATTTCTGGGCGAGCTCAGGTGGCTCGCCAAGAAGTGACGAGGCACCTGTCTAGAATCGAGTGTTGAGATGTCGGCCAATGGTGAGCTGCCTACCACCCCTAAATGAGTGGAGTGAAAGGTGGGGTGAATGAGCTTGCACTAGCTTCATGAGATTTCTAACGTTTGCTTACATAGTTGGGGAGTTCTTTTGGCAGCTCTCGAGGCTGTAGTCTCTAAACAAATCACCGCATGCTGGCTTCAATACTCGCTGACTTCCTGGATGCCTTATCCAGTGGTGGAATAATAAATTTCACCGCTCCCTGTACCTCTGTGAGAGAGGGCCAGGTTCTGGCACTCCATCCACAACAGTCTACTAGTAAACTCCCAGGCACTGCACTTGTTACTATGTGCTTCAAGGCACCAAGCAAATATAAATGTCTTTACCTGCCCAATTTAAACCCAGAACCATTTGGTTATGAGCCAACCGCACTACAACTCGTCTATCAACACGTACAATGAAATATGATAATATTTGTGCACAGTAATTTAAATTAAAGAATATAATGCAGTTACAATAACAGAATAATTTTTTTAAGAGTTTATTTACATAAAATGTTTACAGGTAGTAAGAGGGAATATTTTATTTCAACAACTATTTTGAACTTTGTATAATGTTTAAACTAAATACACAAGTAAATACTCTAGCATGGTATTCTCTAATATTTTTCACATGGGTTTGATGAATAAATAATATTTTAGAAAATAGGCTTCATAATTACTGTGTATTTCATTGTGATAGCAATAAATCACTTTAAGTTAGTAATGGTGAATATAGTCCACATGTGATTTTTCAAACTGTATAATAATTTTCAATACTGTATATTAATTAATAAACTAAAGAAAAACTATATCCTCCCGAGATTCTAATTCATTTGCATGAAAATAGATTTGCAGATCCATTAGTTTGAAGTAAATGTTTGCAATTAAACAAATAAAACTGTTTACTGTAATTTGATATCAGTATTAAAATATTTAACCAGTCAAATATGAATATGAGGAGGATGAGAATTACCAAAAGGTGCCACAGGAGAATGAGAAACATGTTGGAGAATTAACATGGAACAAAATAAGAATAGAGACTGGAGAAGGTAATGAATTTATAAAAATGTAATCAAAGCAAGGTATAATATATACTGCAGTTGCATATTTGACTTACTATATATTATCATGCGTAATCGTTGGAGGTACTGTCTGCTGAAGTAGTGACTATGCAATTTGGAAATGGTAAAATATAATCAAGGATGCAAGATGGTACAATTGTTTACGTAATGAGGTAGAAGGGATAGGCAAAGGCCTTTGCCCTATTCAGCAATCTCAGGTTGATAAGGGAAGAGAAAGGAGGGAGGGCAGGGGGCATGAACTTGCTCTTTATCTGGTTGCTTTAATTTTATAACTAAAAAATAAATTATAGAGAAAATGTAAATGTATATACTCTTCATTTACTCTGTGGTGGCCATCACAAAAAGCATGTGTATTACACCAGTTGAAGTGTGTATGTAAATGCTGAACATTGTAAAAAACAAAACTTGTACAGTATATGCAAAACATTATTATTTTCACACTTAAAACACCTTAAATAATAAAGATGATTTCTACACTATAGCGAACGACTGACACAAACCTACCTTCACCGCTATCACAACCAACCCAACACAATACACCAAAAATGATAGTACCTATAGCTACTACAGATGGAATTTACATAAAGCTGAACTTGTGCCTCCCAATAATTTATTTTTTGTACTATTGGAATGCTACAAAAGGCATATATATATATAAAAAAAGTGGAATAACTATAAACCTAACCTATCCTAGACCTTAACAAGCACTCTTAGGCCTAGTTTTGTACATCAAGTGCAAATCTACTGGGCTTAGAAGTGTTTAGATTTGGTTGTTTCCACTTTCTCATGGCCTCTACAAAATTAATAGTACAAAAGTTATTTTTTTTTTAGAGTGCAACAGTTCATATTTTGTACTTGCATCCATAGTGATAATGCATACTATTATTTTTGGATGACAGGTTGCAATCTTACCTCACAAACAGAAAGCTCTCAACTAGTGGCAAGATTCAATATAACAAATGTGATAATCACAGTGAATTTTATGGATTCTTTAAACAAAATTGAAACAAATATATACAGTTAACACTAGATGATTAATTGTAAACACTCAAGATTTGTACCCTTTCAACAGTTGAACAAAGCCAGAATATGGGTATGGGTATCAGTAGATGAACTTGAATATAATGCTAACCATTGCACAAACAACATTTTTAAATAATTAATGTAGAAATGTCTTAAGAGATGGACAGCAAAGAATATTTACTCTGCAGTAAATCTACCACTTTTCACAATTATTTACCTTTACAACACTGAATAAATAAAAGTCACTAGTCTTGTTCCCAAGACTAAAGTAATAAATACTCCATTTGGGGAAATAAAACCATTACAATTTTAAGATCTAAAATAATTTGAGCAAGACAAAGGAAAAAGGTAGGTTTCAAGTAGTCAATCCTCTACATGCAAAATTGACTATACATAAGATTGGCTTTTAACACCAAAAATTGACTATACACAAGAATTATAACACCAACATTCACTATACATGATGCATCATTCACCAAATAAGTTCACCAAGTTGACATGAGTTTTTATGTTTTTTTCCCATATTATTAAATTTTTTTGTCATGATACCTTGCAAACATTGGGCAATGACAGCTATACACTCCAAGATAAAAGCACAAACTACATTATGCTTCAAAAATGTTTTTTTATTTTCAATTACATCTTTGGTGAATGTACAAAGAAAGTAGACGCTGAAGGTCTCCAATGCATCACTATTTTGTCAATACAACTTTACGTTCATTCTGTGTGTTCATTTTGTTTATGTTGAGGTTGCCTCAGAATGCATAACTCGCATATAGATATACAGTAATACTGTTACTTCACAGACTGGTGCGTTGGTATGTATGGCAGAGACTCTTGCATAACACATGCCATTCAAGTGTATAAACAATTTATAATAATACAGTACATTGCTGCCTGCTTAATGCTGCACTAGTCTCTGGTGGAGAAACCTTAACAAAGATACTACCAAAACATGGCTTTAACATCATTCATTTATACAAAGATCACCAGTATATATCAAGTCTAGCTCTGAGTTTAGTAAATTCGCCTATAAGTGTTCTCAATCTATATATCTCAAATAATGGTTTAAGAACTAACTAGCAAAGGTGCCAAGCCCAGGAAACTATATATTCTTGCACCATCTTGCAGAATATTAAAAAAGTCTTGAGATATCGTTCAGGATGCCAATACAGTATATGTATGCTTTTATTACTTATGAATATTAGCAAGATACGATACTCAACATCACTATGCAAATATTACACATAACAATTCAACTTTACATTGCATAATGGAATGGTAAATAGTCTTTATTCAGCAATACCAAACATAACTTAATTTCCACAATTGCTATTTACTACCAATGTTATTCTTTTTATTATAAATGGTACAGCACTTTCAAATATAAATATTTTACACAACACACTAACAAAAACCACTCTCCTTAAGAAATCATTCAAATTCAATTGCACCATCGCTCTCCTCTTTCATAATTAGTAGTAAAAAACCATAAATACCTACCAGATTTAACAGTTCTTTATACAATGGACAGTTATTACATTACAGTATTCTCTCTCTCTTTCTCTCTACTCACTTCTATTATGGCACAAGTGTACTGGAGTGCACTATAAAGCCAAACATCCAGTTATGACTCGCAGACTTTACGTTCAAAACGTTCTCTTAAGTTAAATTGTCACTTTCCTTCTCCAATCACATATAAAGCTGGATTAACCATACAATTATGTTTTCCTCCAAAGTAATTGCCAAGTCCAAAATAAGAGGAAAGCATTACTTTATAATCACGTTATTTTTAATTTTCTTGGGGTGGAAAAATATCAGCGCAATGTTCAAAATGACTGAAATAAGTTTGCTGTCATTATCTCAGAAATGTAAGTGCATTGTTTATTTATTCCAGACATAAAATTAGTCACTTCAACCTAAAGTTTATCTGCTTCAGATAACAATTTCCATGAAAAGCAAATCACTAGTTGCAAACAATTTTGAGTGAAAATCTGTGATGCAAAATTTTAAAAGTACAGTAGCTCTATCCAAATGACAAAATGAAAGAAACAAATTCTAGGGAAATAAATTACTAGTAATTCTATGTTAACTTAGCAAAAATTTCATAACTGAATGCTTTATTATGAGAGAATTAAGGAGTGTGGCCCAGTGGTGGAATCAATGCCACAACTAAATTATACTGTCAGCCTTCTGGAATGGACACTTTAAGACCAGCCTGTCAATTCCTAATACTGGTGAGAAACTTGCCATATCTGCAGATGACACTAATTCTAGAATATTATAAATACTGCATGACACTGCTTCACAATTAGTTACAATATTCTACAAATCCATCTTCATAACAATCGGTAACATGCACACAATTTGCAGAAGTAAGGTAGGCCTGGCCTGCTGATATCTGCCAATACATACCATTAATATTCCCATAATTTTTATTGCACAATCTTCTCAAAAGTTTAAGTTTCTCATTTCAGATACAAGTAACCAAATCAGTTGTGCAATATTCTCTAGTCAACATTTTAAAATGTCAAAGAAAGATTCTGCAAATGGCCTTCCCTTTAAAGATGGCAATATGCCAGAGGAAACAAAGTTTCAAAATAGATAAATTTATAAAGCATCTTCAAATATATACTACATAATTATTGTACACACTGAAAACAATTTGAGTCTGGATACCAACACAGCCTGGACTATCACATGCAGACAAGATATCCCACATCAAGACTTCAGGCCTTTACTAATGCTTCTCACCCACTTACTACTGAGTCACGAAATGTGACAACTATTGGGTAGTAAATCTCCGACAGATGCGTGCTCACACCCCATATATTTTGTATGATTTATATGAAAATAAATACAAATATCTACAAATAATATATAGTCGTCTAAATTAACTTGCCCATTTAGTGATGCTTAACTTTCTTCTATAATGGCAAGTTTTATAATTCAAAACAACTTTATTACTTTTGTCATAATGCTAAATATGAAATTTCTATATATAAAAAAGTATACAACTGTCATTTAAATGTATACAAGACAGATAAATCTTGCCTATCATTTTTCAGCTAAAGACTGCAGCAAGTACAATTACTGTACATACTAATTTTACACAAGATCTATAAAAATTAATACGTAATATTTTACTAAAAATATTAATATAGAATACTTTTGATTTAGCCAATTACACGAGTGTTTATGTAATGAATGCAAAGGTTCACATTACTTACATAGTGGACTTTCTAAAAACAATTACTGTACAAATATTTTTTCTTCATTGTTACAAAATTACTTAAGATGGCTTATGATGCCTTTTAAGTTAAATAAAATGTCAGGATCTCTGATTATCAAATACTTCAAAAAATGAAAAGATTTTATATGGGCAGTCCTCAATTTGCCTGGTACTGGAAATGTACATTTGGTGGTTTGTAGGTTAGTAATTCGTTGCCAAGTTTTAAAGTGTGAGGGGGTGAACTTGAACAGTACTGTATGTGCATTGAGTGTGTGGACTAACACAGCTTTACAGAGACTGTGCAAGTCTGCTGCCTTCTCAACAGTGTGTTGAGCTCCTATACATGCTCCAGTCTTGTGTTTTATGAATTTTTTGGATTATATTGAGGCATCATTCCACCCAAGTATTTTGGACATCATTATGTACTATTTACTGTATACAGTATTTATTGCTGGAAATGAGGGGGGGAACATTAAATATTAGTATTTATATAAGTAGATGTTTTATTGGGTAAAGCATGAATATTGGATAACTAGAGCAAAATTGTTATTTTTCCTATATACTTACTGTATTGTACCTTTTAAGTTGGATTTAGTCAGCATTTTATTTACAGGAAAGTAATATCTGCACAAATTGAGGGACTGCCTGTGTTATATGGTATTCAAATTTTATCATGATTACAAACTAATAATACAAAACCAGATTTCTATATACTTTTTTCATTCTACAAACCAAATTAACTACAGAGGCTATCTCAAGTTTGCAAACTGAAAAATTAAGGAATTACTTAAGCATTTGTATCACTAACCAGGGCATTGATTAACTGGTGTTTGGGTAATTTTTATATGTGTAATGTGAGGAATGACAGCACAATGTAATCAATTCCTACGTCTTTTATTTTGTGAAGGAGTGTGTGCTGGAGAAGACGGCTTGGAATCCCGTCCCCTTTTTCCTGGCCGTCTTGGGGCATCGTCTTCTTCGTCTCGCAGTTCGCGCGCACGTTCACGCTTCACTCCTATCAGTACATAACTAAGAATAAGGCAATGCAGACAAAGAGTTTCAAATTATGTCAAATCTAAAATTGTTACAATTCAATGACAGAGGCAAATTTTTAAGCAATACTGGGAAATATAGCTTATCTCACATCATGCAACTAAACAATATTACAAGTATGTAATGCACATGACAGTTGCAGTCACTTTGCATACACTGTGTCTAGATACACTGTCTTAAATGAAAATGGAGGAGATTGCCAACATGTAGAAATGCATCAAGATCCAAGTGGAGCACACTTTATGGGGTTTTAAGCAGTTGCAGGTCTAGAGCTGAGAAACATGAGTGGTTACATCATACTCACTATTCTCTCCTCCCATACTAATTTTTTCTATATTCTATTGATAGATGACTATTAAGGTAGGCATGAAGAAGTTACTATACCAAAAGCAGATACTACAATCACAGCATTAAGGGGATTACATGGCAATATAAAATGTTTAGTTCTGAAATACTTTTGTAGAAACTATATTAAGAGTAAAACCGATGCCCCCCATAGTTCTCAAAATTTTCATTGCAGGCAATTAAATGTGCCAGTTACTTCCACATAACTTATCCCTCAAGAATTCCACATTCCAAGAAGTTCTACACTAATCCTATGTGTACTAATAACAATTGATACTTCTTTCAATAGTTCTAGGAATCACTTGGGAAAGCTGACAGGTACAGTAACAAGCATGATGATGGTCAACTTGGCAAGTTAGGTGAAGCATGGAATATGAGCCATTAAAGTACAGATCATCATTAGCCTAACTCCAATGGTGATTCAGTGACAGACGCTGTAGATATACCACAGATCTTCAACACTATCAACATTCATCAGTGTGCATCATAAACTGACCAGTTGATGATGCACTGACCGACACGTGTCAAAACATTGCTCTACATATATTTTGTTACTGTGTTTATCGTCACCATAACTAATGTAACAATAAAACGTTATAGTGGTGACTCAGCGAGTGACAAGTCTCAACAACAGGCAACTAGAACTGTCATGATCTTCACCACCAGGCTTCTGGTATACAATGCGGATGAAGCAGAATTATGGTTCATAAAGATGGAGCTATTTTCGACTACCATGACAAAGCCTGATATACCTGTGCCCTACCAACACTTCCAATGGAGGCTATGCATGCTGCCACCTCTATTGTCAACACCTCATCAGCAGACACCAATACATATACTGCACTAAAGGCTGCCCTCCTACAGGCAGCAATGAAACAACTCATTAAACAATGGCACCTCACTGACAGGAGCTTAGCAGACATAATACCAGCCCAGCTTCTGCAGCATATTCACTATGTAATGCATACTGAATTGGGCCCAGCCCCCAGTGAGATTGTACGATTGCTCTGGATTGCTCTGGATTCAGCTCTGTGCAAAACACATTCAACCTGCCCCATTCAGTATGAATGATGACACTCCATTGGTGTGGTTGGCTATACTGGCTGACTGGCTGTATACAACATCTAATAACATTACGATGTCCCACCTCGGTAATACACAGCAGACTGCAGACACTCAACTCAGCATCCACCAGAGCTGCCATCCAGGAAAAACATACCACATAAACATAACATACCAGTCCCTGGCAACCGCAAGGACACCGAGGGGAGCACTGTTTTTACCACCAGATGTTTGGACACCAAGCCCACAACTGTAAGGCACCATGTTCCTGGTCAGGAAACTATTCCGGCGGGGACTGTTAACGGCCAGTAATCTCACCACTTCAAACACTACACTACTTTGCATATCTGACGTCAAAACCAAACACCATTTTCTTGTTGACATGGGTGCAGCAGCTGGCATATTGCCTCCCTCCTTACCTCCATGCGATCAAACCAACCTGCACTTCTAGTTTGGACTTACATGCCATCAAGGGTAAGTATCCACCCGAAGCTCAACCCCCACAAGCATAACTAGGCGAGTATAGCATAATGCTGTAATTATCTCTAGTATTTTTTATTATTTATAAAGCTACTATGTTTTACTGCATATCAAAGTACTGTACCATATATACATACTCTATGAATTTAATATAATTTTAATAAAGAATAACATATTTTAAGGGCCGGAATATTACTTGAAATATTGTTGTCATTTCAATAACTGGATTTAGTGATGCCCCACATTAAACAATCTGGGTACAGACTTATATAGGCCATTAAATCGAGTGGATTTTGTACGTCTGGCTGTACGTTTGAGACCTGCACCCTGATTCTCAATTTTGCTTCTCTGGGTCACTTTCCATGGACCTTCCCCTTTGTGGGTGTTGAAGAACCTACTCTCAGATTGGATTTCCTGCAACATCATTTTTTTTTTTTTTTTTTTTTGAGATATATACAAGAGTTGTTACATTCTTGTACAGCCCATGGGTGGTGGATATTACCCTTGATGGCATGTAAGTCCAAACTAGAAGTGCAGGTTGGTTTGATCGCATGGAGGTAAGGAGGGAGGCAATACGCCAGCTGCTGCACCCATGTCAACAAGAAATTGGCTCATCGTGCATCCTGCAGATGCAGTACTTCGAGCCACTCCTAGAACCTCTATACAGATAACCAGCATCACTTAATTTGCATCTACGGAACTTCAAGCACTTCTGGATGAATTCAAAGATGTGACTCGACCTGCCAGCCCTTGACTGGAAGTACAATATACTACTACTACATCATATTAGTACTGTACTGTACAATGGGATCACCTACCTTTGCAAGACCCAGGAGGGGGGGAATTATTAAGGGAAAGTGCCAAGCCATTATGACTATACAGCACTTGGCAGGGATCAGGATAAGGATTTGGGATGGGATGTGGAAAAGAAATGGTACCTAACCACTTGGAGGGTTGAGGATTGAACGCGAACCTGCATAAAGCGATACTGTCGCTCTACCGTCCAGCTCAAGTGGTTGGGCCACCTGGCCCAGGAATGATTGGCAGTATTGTCCGCCCTGAATTTGACAAGCTACAGAAGGCAGGAATAGTCCATGGGCTTCACCTCTCCATATGGTTCCAAAAACAGCCCCAGGGTAGTGGCATCCCTGCGGAGATTACAGGGCTCTCAACATTCGTACTCTTCCGGATTACTATCCAACACCACACATCCAGGATTTCTTCCAGGAAATGCATGGAAATGCATGCAAAAAGCAACCATTTTTTGTAAATTTACCTGGTGCTGGAATTTTACCAGATCCCAGTGGATCCAGCAGACATACCGAAAATGGCGATCGTAACACCATTTGGCCTATTTGAATTCGTCCAGATGCCAGTTGGTGTACATAATGCTGGCCAGACCTTCCAATGTGTCATCGACCGAGTGTTATCCTTCAAATTCCAGGACGGAGGGTGTATAGCCAATCCTGTGGCCAGTGGGCACACGACATCATTCCTCAGTGCAGCGCTAGCCTCTTTCAAGTCGGCCGCTTGTACCACACAGACCTAGATTAGAGCAGGATCTCAGGACCCTGGTGTGCTGGATATATATTCTATTACCACAACCATTAAAGTCCAAGAAGTCAGACTGTGTATCTCTTCAGACCCAAGCAAGATCCAATCAACAACCGAATAACAAGCATGAATAAAAGTACAGTAATTAAAGATCGTCCCCTTTGCTACACCTACAGCGACAATCTTCTGGTGTCCAGTAAATCATCGACTGAACATCTGCTACACCTTCGACTCCTTCTTACCTGCCTGTGCAACTTTGGCTTACAGTTTAAACTCTGAGAAGTGCATTTTCAACGATCCAGGGCTGGATTTCTTGGGACATTGTGTATCAGCAGCAGAGATCCAACCACTAGAGAAGAAAATCAAAGCAATCAAGGAATTCCTGCACCCATCCACTCCAAAGAAATTATAAGAATTTCTTAGAGTGGTGGATTTTTATTGCCGATTTATCCCATATTGCTCAGACATCTTACAACACTTGTATGATCTCTTATGGGGGTTGCAAAAACACATCCCAGCTCCCACTGGAATGGACTCCACAAGCAGAGACAGCATTCACTGACATAAAATGCAAGCTTGCGGAATTCACTTTGCTTGCACACCCAATGTCTGATGCTTTTATCACACATACTCTAAAGTAACTCTCATGATGCTAAAAGAAATTGATTGGTTAGATTTTAAATGAAAAATATGAGAAAATATGAAGAGCTTTCAGTCAGCACTATCTACCAGTGAGACCACATGGACCTCAATTACGGCTACATTTAGAAATGGTGGCATTTTGTACAACATTGTTAAATGTCTTTAGGCAACATTTAATAATATGGATAAGAAGCTATTCTCTATTAACCACTAAGCAAAGCCTATCTGGTTGTTTAGTCTCCAACTTATGAACCTCTTTTCAACCCTGAATTATATATCAGAGACAGACAAGGATCTAACAGTACAGTATTTTAAATTTGAATTCCCCATATTTTGGCTTAATTTTAATTTCTTAAATACTTTACGAAACTAAAAATATTTATTGATTTGCTAGTATTTCTTGGCAAATCTGCTTTGATTATCAACTAAACATTTTAGCATGACAGTACTCTACTTTAAAATATTTACAATGAGGACCAATGTTACTTCTTCAAATATGTGCAAGTTTGTGTCAAATACAGTACTGGAAGTAATTCATTCACCTTCATCCTTATATTCCAACTTGTCCCCAGGGTCTTTCTTTGGTGGTCGTCCTCGAGCTCTAATTTCCTTTTCCTCTCTTTCTTTGGTTTCTTCTTTTAATTCAGGTTTACTTCGCTCATCAAGCAGATCAGAAAAGTCTACTTCCGGTAAATTAAATTCGTTTTCATCGTTTGGGAATGGTAGCTTGTCAGATTCATCCTGAAAGAAGTCCACAGGGCTATACAGTACAGTTTATTGAAAGAAAGCAGATAAATAAGGTTCAGAATAAGAAAAGTACCATTCTGAACAGAATCATTCAACTGCTCCCTAAAGTCAAATTTGTTGTATCTGCATGGCAGGTTCATGCAGTCTGGTTACATACTTGATACCACTGGTACAGGGAATTTGTCGGACAGTCCTTGTAGGGTGTGATGAAGCATAGGAGAAAAATTAAATCTATCCCTGAATGACTGACATTCTTAAAAATCATAGCTCCTCTGAAACATCTCTTGACATCCGAGAATAACACCAAAGGAAAGCTCTCGCTGATTACCATCTGGCCTGCCTGGTCACCTATGTTGACTGCCACCAGACATGAGAACCGCACCCCACTTTGAGTTTCTTGACCCGAATCACCCTAGATACTTCACTTCACTATGCAGTGCAGTGATTTTGTGCACAGAAAACGTGCAGTAGAATGGCTACTCTCAATTTGTGCAAAATTGGAAAACAGATTCAATGGTTTGAAGGTAAGCCCATTTCATTTATATCAAGCTAAAGAATGTGTAGGTTAACCTTGACAGTACACGAGTTTTAGGATGTAGTATCGCATGACTCAAACGTCATTCACGTACTTAGATGTGCGTTCGGTCCCACACACAAATGCCATATAATTTCTGGTCTTCATAATACAGGGTGTCTCAGACTATCTATTTCTACAAAATTGGACTAATGTTTTAAAAACTCATATTCACTAATGTTTATCATGTTTAAATGTGTTATAAATGTAAAAATTTCAAAATTATTTCATCACTTTTTCAGAACCCTAAGAATGAATACACAAGAAAGCACCTTTGTTGTGACATCCTGTATCAAAGGATTGCAATATAATGAAATCATAGAAAGATTTACAAGGAAATTTCACAGATTTGGTCCTATAGACAAAGTGATACGTGAACGTGTGGATAAATCTAAAAGAACTAGATTTGTTCAAAATGTGTTTTGCAACACTAAGGTAGACTTGAATTATGCAGGGATTCAGATGGAGCACAAGTTCAAAGTTCTCAATAAAGATTTGATTTATGATTTATAAATCTACATGTTTTTGTATCAAAATTAGGTAACAGCATGAAATTATGTAGGTTTTAACAAATTCATCTGATTTCATAGAAACAGCTAATTATGGGACACCCTGTACAGTATATTGTACTTGTGGCTTGAAAGAAGAGGGAACATTAAGTAATAATCTTCAAATACTGTATGTACTATTGAATAAGCATATTATCGATAATGAGTGAATTTTTGGAATTCCTTTGGAATATAAATCTATTTTTCCCATATAGCATACCTTGAAGTTTGATTTGCACTGTTTACTTAAATGGGGTGAAGCAAATGGGGTAAAACAAATGCTCATGAATGTCGAAGAAATTGGAAAATGACAAGGATGGCAAATTCTAGTCTTTAAGACGAGATCTTTAAATAGGAAACAAGAGAACCTAAAAATGAACCTTGATGATGCAAAACATTTAAATGAAGGTAGCAATGAAAATTTAATTCTTTTTTTTCTACAAGGTGACAGGGATTGCAAACCCTGTAAAATGGTATGCAAAAGCAAACCAACAAAATTGACAGAGGTAAAGGGAGTGTAGGACAAAGGAGGCAGAACCTGTTCCTGAAAATTGTGTATACTAACAATGATGGGGTGAGGACAAAATTACTAGAATTAAATTATGTAATACATAAGAACATAAGGACAAAGGTAATTGCACAAGGCCTATTGGCCCATACAAGGCAGCTCCTATTTATAACCACCCAATCCCACTCATATACATGTCCAACCAACGTTTGAAACAATCGAGGGACCCCACCTCCACCACGTTATGCAGTAATTGGTTCCAGAAATCAACAACCCTGTTATCGAACCAATATTTACCCATGTCTTTCCTAAAAGCTAAACTTATCCAATTTATACCCATTGTTTCGTGTTCTGTCTTGTGTTGATTGACGTCGAAATTGTACCCCTCAAGGTGAAAAAGATTCATCATGAACTGGGACAATTATGGTGTTTGTATGGAAGCATGATATCTCGGTTACCAAGAGGCAACAATTTACATGTATATTGTGACGGGTCGGTGGTGGAGGATGGCAGGGCAGGGTGTGGTGTCCTAATAAGGGAATATACTGAGTTTGGGACTATGGAAAGGATAATTAAACTCCGACTTAGTAATTATATATCATCCACACAAACTGAACTGCAGGCCATTCTGGCGTGTTTGGAGGAAGTACGTCATGACGACAAAAATGTTTTTGTATTTGTCAATAGCCGAGGAGCACTTGATTCCTGAAACAGTCGAAACCCAGTCTTCATGTCCATAGTTGAGGATTGTAAGAAAAGGATAACTGATGACGACAAAAATGTTTTTGTATTTGTCAATAGCCGAGGAGCACTTGATTCCTTAAACAGTCGAAACCCAGTCTTCATGTCCATAGTTGAGGATTGTAAGAAAAGGATAACTGAGATACAGCTGAAAGGTCATAGTGTGAAATTCATGTGGATTCCATCTCATGTTGGAATAGTGCTCAACGAAGTGGCGGATGAGTTGGCCAAACGTGCCACATTAAAACCACAAGTTGACATTGAATGTGAATTCACAATGAGACAAATAAGAAGCAAATTCAGAAATATTCAGGCACAGACAGAAGTGGAGAGGAGAAATATAATGTATGAGAGAAGTCAAACCATGCAACACTATCTATGGCACACTATGGGAAGCCGGTCGGCTGAGCACGCTGGACACGTGATCCTGTGGTCCCGGGTTCGATCCCGGACGCCGGAGAAAAACAATGGGCAGAGTTTCTTTCACCCTATGCCCCTGTTACCTAGCAGTAAATAGGTACCTGGGAGTTAGTCAGCTGTCACGGGCTGCTTCCTTGGGATGGAGGCCTGGTCGAGGACTGGGCTGCGGGGACACTAAAGTCCCGAAATCATCTCATGATAACCTCAAGATAACTACATGTATGTCAGTCAAAACACCCATTTCACTTATGGCAAAAGGAGAAATGCTTGGAATGACTCTGTGTACATGCAGCTCAGGCTTGGGTACAAATATTACTGGGAATATGGGATAGGTGTTCATGATAATGACACGAAGTGTAAACTATGTGGTATGTTAAGGTCTCACACCCTTGCCCATTATGTTCTTGATTGTCCGTTGATTAATGTATATAGAAACACTGAGATAAGGACTGTTCCTGAACAAATAGCCTGGATGTGTCACAACGGAAAGGTTGATAATATTTTTGAGAGATATAAGAATTTTGCACCAAGACTGTAATTTTTTGTTGAATTATCTGCATGTCTATTGCCAATTGCCCATACAGTATACCTAGGTCATAAAAGTAATTGTGTACGTCTGGTACCATACTACTTGTGTAAAGGAGGAAATGTATATGTTTATCTCTCAGAATGTTTGGTAATATGTTTATTTATATGATGTGTGTATATGTATGTATTAAAACGATGTACTGAACGGGGTGAGAATAGCTTGAGCTACCTCATCCCTTTGTGAGTATTTTACCTCAATAAACTTATTTCAATTTCAATTTCTTGTGTTGATACTTTTAATGCCCTATAAATATCCCCTTTGTTATGCCCATTTATCCACCTGTTAACCTCTATCTTGTCACCCCTAACTCTTCGCCTTTCTGGTGAATGCATTTTAAGCTTTGTTAATCTTTCTTCATGACAGGTTTCTAATTTGGGAGAATTAACTTTGTCATCCTATGCTGGACACGTTCAAGTGAGTTTATATCCTTTCTATAGTACGACGACCAAAATTAAACTGCATTATCTATATGGGGCCTAACCAGAGCAAGATATAGCTGAAGAACCACACCAGGTGTCTTGTTACTAACGCTTCGATTAATAAATCCCAGTGTCCTATTTGCCTTATTATGAACATTTATGCATTGATCTTTTGGTTTTAAATTCTTACTAATCATAACTCCCAGATCCCTTTCACAATCCGACTTCACAATCTCAACACCATCTAGTTTGTATCTTGTAACTCTATAAATTAACTAAAAATCATCATTACCTAGCCTCAAAACCTTACATTTGTCAGCATGAAACTGCATCTGTCAATCGTTTGACCTTTTCAAAACCCTATTTAGATCGTCTTGAAGTGATATTTGGTCGTCTTTTTCACTTCACGTCTTTTTCACTTCACGTCTTTTTCCGTGTTTATTTCCTTCCCGATTTTTGTATCATCGGCAAATTTGCAAATGTTGCTGCTCAAACCTGAATCTAAATCATTTATATATATTATGAATAACAGAGGTCTCAGGATAGAGCCTTGAAGCACTCCACTTACAACATTTTCCCATTCTGACTCAACCCCATTTATACTAACTCTGTTTCCTTTGGTACAGCCATGCCCTAATCCAACTTAATATAGCACCCCCAATACCATAAGCCTCTATCTTTTTAATCAATCTTTCATGTGACACTGTATCAAAATCTTTGCTGAAGTCAAGGTACACAACATCACAAACCTTACCACTATTAACTGCCTCAAGTATGCTGGAATAAAATTATAGCAAATTTGTTAAACATGAATGGCCATTTGTAAAACCATGTTGTGAATCATTTATTAATTTATGTTTTTCAAGATGAAGACGAATGGTATTTGCAATTATCAATTCAAGTAACTTTCCCACAATAGACTAGGCTAATTGGCCAGTTTGAAGCAAGTGATCTATCTCCTTTCCTAAAAATTGGTACCACATTAGCAACCTTCCACGAACGACTCT
Organism: Procambarus virginalis; assembly: GCA_020271785.1. Classification (NCBI taxonomy): domain Eukaryota; kingdom Metazoa; phylum Arthropoda; class Malacostraca; order Decapoda; family Cambaridae; genus Procambarus; species Procambarus virginalis. The sequence continues at coordinate 9,479,280 of WNGS01004511.1, forward strand.
GGCACTCTGCCTGACTCTAATGATTTATTAAATATGGTAGACAATGGATCGCAAAGCTCCTCTTTGTATTCTTTAAGCACCTTGGCAAACACTTTGTGTCTTCACTATGGCAAACACAAAGCCCTGGGGATTTGTTTGGTTTGAGTTTCACTATTTGTTTAATAACATCATCCCTGGTAACTGTTAAACTAGTCAACCTGTCCTCATCCCCACCCACATAGATTTGTTCGGCTGAAGGAATAGTCAAGTTCTTCTTTAGTAAATACAGAGACAAAATATTTATTAAAAATACTACTCACCTCTTCGTCATTATCCATTATCTGACCTGTCTCAGTTTTTAATGGACCTATCCTTTCCCTAATCTTTGTTCATTATAATTGAAAAAAACTTTAGGATTTGCCTTTGCTTGCCCTGCTATACAAACTTCATAGTTTCTTTTTGGCCTCCTTATCTCTCTTTTTTTTTAACATTTCTAACCAGTTGTACACATTCTCATTCTAAACTAACTTCCCCATTCTTTATCCTTTTGTACCAAGCTCTCTTTCCACATATAAGGTTCTTCAGATCTTTTGTTATCCATTTCGGGTCATTAGTATTTGATCTATTCAATTTGCATGCAGCTTAAAATACCAGATATTGTTGCAATAGCAGAGATAAAACTGGAAGATAACAATTTAAATGAACCATTTAAAGTTTCTACTGTATTAGAAACTTATCTTTTGTAACAGAGTGGTAGATGGTTGGGACAGGTAAAGTGAGAAGGCAGTGGAGGTCAAAACCGTCAGTAGTTTCAGTGTCATATAACAAAGAGTACTGGGAAGAGGATACACCATGAGCATAGCTCTCATCCTGTAACTACATTTAGGTAATTACACTTAGGTAATAACATATTTTATAGTAAAATAAAGCCCACACAAAATGAGGAAGACATATATTTCTGAGCTACTGTATAAAATTCGGCTTTTCCCTAAGGTAAGATTTAAAAACAAAGCACAAAATTAAAAGAAACGAAGTGAGAGCCCACTCATGGGCAAATTAAAATTAAATGAATGAAAAAGATTATGGCACCTAACAAGTGGATTAACAGAGGCAACAGGATTGAGCATTTGTATCTAAAAACACAGAATTACATCCCAAAAAGCCTTAAAAAAGCAAGTAAAGTTCAGCTCCACATTAGGAGGGGGAACTATCATGATCAAATTAACAGAGACAATAAGGTGTAAACACACTGAATATCCTTACAGCAGAGATAATTTTTAACTTAAAATTCCATCATGGAACTCTAGAACAATGGCAATACTGTACTTAATGTTAACTATGCATAGTTAGGAAGCAAATATTTCTATAGTCCTTGATCATATATTATTCTGTAAATGTGAAAGTTCATTTGGAATGTTTTATATACACCTGATTACAATTGATTACTTCATAGAGAATAAAGCTATTCCTTCATTCAAATTAATAATTTTTTTAAAATTGATTAATTACAAGAAAAGTCTATTTAGGCATAAATGTGCATTGGAAGAGGATATTTAAATAACAGGAATTTAAAACTTTCTTACCAAAGCTGCCATATCATATAAAGTTTCCAGTTTACTCCATATAGTCCGTGTTGAGAGCTCGCAGTTCAGGGAGGAGCTGAGCTTGTTATGGATAAACATCATTTGGAAGTGTTTATTCACACCTGTGGAGTAAATCTTATTACTGAATTTGTATTACCTGTACAGGGTATTTTCAATCACAACATTACTATTCCTTATATTTCTTAAGTGAAAATATTTACTGGGAAAAAATATTTATTTTCTGAGTTAATGACCTCCAATTTTGACCAGTGTATGTAATTACCAAACTGTAGTTACAGGAAAAGCGCTACGCTCGTGGTGTCCCGTCTTCCCAGCACTGTCATAACGCTTTGAAATTACTGTACTGTGTTGACAGTTTTTGCCTCCACCACCTTTTCACCTAACTTGTTCCAACTGTTTATCATTCTGTTTGTGAAAGTAAATCTTCTTATATAGTATTTCTTTGGCAGCGTTGTTTAGTTTAAATCTATGACCTCTTGTTCTTGAAGTTCCAGGTCTCAGCAATTCTTTCCTGTCAATTTTATTGATTCCTGTTACTATTTTGTACATAGCGACCATATCTCCCTTTTTCTTCCATCTTCTAGTTTTCACCTATTTAATGCCACTAACCTCTCCTCATAGCTCTTGTCCTTCAGTTCTAGGAGCCATTTAGTTGCATGTCTTTGCACCTTTTCCAGTTTATTGATATACTTCTTAAGATATGGGCACCATACAACTGCTGCATATTCCATGTTTGGTCTAACAATAGTCGTGAACAATTTCTTTTGTATTTTGCCATCCATGAATTGAAAAGCAAATCTGAAGTTATAAAGTGTAGCATAGGCTGCAACCTATACACCTTGCAACCTGTCATAAAAATGACAGGTTGGATAACAAGAACCTTTCACATAAGAGATGCTATACCGATGATGATAGTTTTCAAGACGCGAGTGCTCTCTAGAGTGGAGTACTGCTGAACAATGACAGCCCCTTTCAAAGCTAGAGAAATTGCTGACCTGGAGAGCGTGCAGAGATCCTTTACTGCTAAAATCCACTCAGTAAAACATCTAAACTACTGGGACCGACAAAATAGCCTAAATCTGTACTCTCCTGAGCGCAGGCGGGAGAGATACATAATAATCTACACGTGGAAATTAGTAGAGGGGCTGGTCCCAAACCTGCACACAGAAATAACATCACATGAGACCAGAAGGCATGGTAGGATGTGCAGAATACCCCCGTTGAAAAGCAGAGGTGCAACAGATACTCTGAGAGAGAACTCTATCAACAGCAAAGGCCTGAGGCTGTTCAACACACTTCCACTTCACATAAGGGGCATAACTGACCGACCCCTCACAGTACTCGAGAGAACTCGATAAGCACCTCCAAAGGATACATGATCAACCAGGCTGTGATTCATACGTCAGGCTGCAAGCAGCCGCATCAAGCAGCCTGGTTGACCAGTCCAGCAACAAGGAGGCCTGGTTGACAACCGGGCCGCGGGGACGCTAAGCCCCGGAAACACCTCAAGGTAATTTCAAGGCAAGGTAGGCTCCTCGCACGGTGTTCTTTATGTGGTCTTCAGGTGACAGTTTTCAATTTAGAACCACTGCTAGATCTCTTTCTTTACCAGAATTCTTTAACCCTTAGACTGCGCAATACATACATAAATACGTATATGATTTAACAAAAAATAATTTAACATAAGTTTTCAAAACTTGCACAAACTCTTTCCATTTTTTTTTTTGCATAATCAACTACGCAAACGCTCCAACTTTGTCTAAATGATCACAGCGTAACTTGAAAAACAAGAGAATCAAAATTAATTTTTAAATTGAATATTGAAAACTTCACACTTTCAATTCAAAATAGAAAATATGAACTATCACCAATTGTTCATTTAAAGTTATTATTATCTCAGAATAGCATATGATCTTCATTTTCATCAAATTACAATATAGGTTTTCAGTATAGTTTACTGTAAAAAAAAAATCGTTAATAGGGCATTTGAAATATGCGGGGTCTAAAAATTGGGGTCTTTTTGCGGGGTCTATGTTGGGCTATGCGGGGGTCTTTTTTGGGGTCTAAAATTTAGACCCCAAAAAATTATAACTCCAAATGTATAAAGTTTATGAAAAATCCATTCTGAAGAGATTGTAGAACAGAGAGCTGAGCATGCAATATGTCAAAATTGTGAGAACTGGTCAAAAGCTGGAATTTAGAAGCCACTCAAGTTGTAACTTGTCAAGTTACAACTTGTAAAGTTGTAACTCTGGTTCAGAGATAATTGAAGTTGAAGTTATCAACAATGAAAAGATAGTTTTATTTCGTTAATTTAATTTTATGGTTAATAAACATTGCTTGGCATCTGCATTCGAATANTATATAATATATATATATATATATATATATATATATATATATATATATATATATATATATATATGCACATTTGTTCACCATGCCAGTTAGTTTAGTTTAGTTCATTTATTATGCACCCCATACCCATCCCGTGGGCGGTAGTGGAAAGGGTTACAGAGGCACATAAGCCACCAAACTAGTCTCAGAACTTAGAGGTTATGAGCTACGAGGAAAGGCTAAGGGAGCTAAACCTCACGTCCCTGGAAGACAGAAGAGTAAGGGGAGACATGACAACCACCTACAAAATTCTCAGCGGAATTGACAGGGTGGACAAAGACGAACTATTTAGCACGGGTGGAACACAAACAAGAGGACACAGGTGGAAATTATGTACCCAAATGAGCCACAGAGACATTGGAAAGAATTTGTTCTGTGTCAGAGTAGTTAACAATGGAATGCATTAGGCAGTGATGTGGTGGAGGCTGATTCCATACACAGTTTCAAATGTAGATATGATAGAGCCCAGTAGGCTTAGGAATCTGTACACCTGTTGATTGACAGTTGAGAGGCGGGACCAAAGAGTCAAAGTTCAACCCCGCAAGCACAACTAGGTAAGTACATATACATATATATACACATGCATTTCTACTTACAGTATGTGAAACTTGCTAATTTATAAAGTCGTGTGTGAATTCAACTATCTAGGGACATCTCTGCCAAGAATATTCTCACCTCTTACAAATGAGACAACCCATCCTCCTGCACAAGCAAAAAGTCAAATACTGACAGTTTTTGTTTACCAGATTATGCATTTTTTTTAACTTGTCCTTAGTGATATTTAGCGCCCTATGATTAGTCCACACACTTGATGGTGCCACATAGCGTTCCCGGTTTGGTGTCTTCTTTTGATAATTACTCAGCAGCAGGTTGGGCTGAGCGGGTGGGACCACTCCCAGCCGAGTTTGTGCCCAGTGGGTGTTTGCGTCGTCCCCGGCTGCATTCATAATGCCAGGCATTAACTATATATGAGAAAGGTTCTGTTTTGAATTAACAGAATGCTAAAATTGATGAATGCGTCTTTGAGGTTCACCGCTGGATGGAATGGACTTGGTTTGAGGACGAGTTGGGGAATAGTTAATTTAAGGTGAAAATATTGTAAATGGATGGTATAATAATTCAAGGATGGGAGGTAATAATAATAAATAGGAGAAGTAACTTGGCAAATGTATGTGATTTGTACCAGAGAAGTCAATTTCTGCAAGTATCTTGTAGTCTGCCTTCACCTGCACTTATTCTTGGGGAAGACAGACTACAAGTATCTTGTAGTCTTTCTTCCCCAAGAATAAATGCAGGTGACAGATACCCGATGCTTGCTGGGTGTCATTCACAGCTGCAGTCATCTGTGCAGAACTCTCATCAAAAGCTTCTCTTGACCGTCCTGTGTTTAAAGATATTGCCTTACACGATTCTTGAATAGGCATGCATATCCAAGTGTGTGTGGGAGGGGGGGGGAGGGGGTCAATAGGAGATGGAAGAGCGAGGAGAGTAAAATGAAGGTGAAAGGACGGGAGACTGATGAAGAAAAGCTTCGGTTGGTCTATGTATACTGTATTGCTGAACTGAAGAGGCACGTACTGAATAACCGAGGGAATACTGTATCGATATACAGTACTAAAATGGCACTAAAATGGGCTATCGTCAATGTGCAGTGTGCGGAGATATGCAAATAGTGGATTGGCGTTTTATGGTAAATAATCAGACGCAATTAATGTTGTATTATAGAAGATTTTTATAACAAATAGATTATTGGATATTTAATCGTTTTTGTATATTGTAATAACAGATTTTTACTCTATGTTTCTTCAAACTTTATTAGCTTACGTCTCTAAGAACTTCCATTAATTTGTTTATGTTCAAAACATCTAAGAGTACAGTATATGTTTGATGAAGATGTGTTGCAATCTAGAACCTCCTCGAAATATATATATATATATATATATATATATATATATATATATATATATATATATATATATATATAATATATATATATATATATATATATATATGAAAAAGGTGTTTATATAAAGCATCATTTGAACATACGAGTGATGCAAACGTTAAATATGGACTTGATATATTGTAGCCTTCCAAATATATACAGCTTAGATTAAATGGGGTCGCACAACAACTTTGTTAAAATACTATATTACATTACGTAAGATAGATTTATAGCCTTTTAATAATGTTTAAATGTTTATAAATTTCACATTGATTTAAGTTTTAGTAGCCTGTGTGGTATTATAATATTGTACATGTATTTATAATTTATAGAAAAATAAAAAATTATGCAGATTCAAAAAATATTAATCGCAGTATTGTTCATTGGCTGTCTAACAATCATAAATTAAGGTTAATTTCCATAATTCTTTTTATATCCTTGATAAGAAATCATAAACAGAGCAGAGCACTCGGGCTAAAAGCAATTTACCATATTATAAATAAGGGTGAGTAAACCAATTGTTTACAAACTTTGTATCTGAAAAATTCTTCAAATTCAATACCTTAAATATATAACATATATATATCTTACCCAACTTTTTAAGATTTTTAAGATTGCCGCCTTAATCACATTTTTACCAAGTTCTCGGTGAATTAAATGAACAAATCCACAAGGGCCGTGACGAGGATTCGAACCTGCGTCCGGGAGCATCCCAACACTGCCTTAATCGACTGAGCTTGTCTTGGTGAATTAGTTTACTGTTTGCACAGTAACCCCGCCAATGCTAGCCTTAAGCTGACTGAACAACCAAAACGCTATACGTGTTAAGAGGCTTTCCGAGAATGTAAAAAAAAAATATGAATATTATGTAATCTCACAAACCCATTGTATCTTTTGTAAATAAACAAACATTGCCTACGGCACCACACCAGACACGGGAACGACACGTTGTTGAAACTATGCACACTTACGAACTGACCAGTGAACTGCTTGATCAGGCAGAAACAAATGGACAGTTCCTTTCACCCTGATGCTCCTGTTCATCTAGCAGTAAATAGGTACCTGGGAGTTAGACAGCTGTTACGGGCTGCTTCCTGGGGATTTATAGCAAAAAGGAGGCCTGGTCGTGGACCGGGCCGCCGGGACGCTAAGCCCCGAAATCATCTCAAGATATCCCCTATTATTTTTATTCTTCTGCTTGTTAACGTCAGATTTGTTTGAATATGTCTCATTTTAAATTCAAACATTAAATCATATGAATTGGACAGTTAACGAAGATAAATTAGTTCACGTGTAAGATATTAGTCAATTTAAACAGGATAACTCATTGACAAGTTCTTAATAGTCTTGCAAATAAAATAAGCCTATTTAAGATAACAACAAAGCTATTCCATGGCACAACAAATTTGGATATCTTTTTGCTCAAGGGTTTTGAACAAATGTCTGCTTACTGTATTTACATGTCTTTTTGTTTTTCCTCTTTATATACTATATTTATGTTAAATGTTCACATAATATAGTTGCTTGTCACTGACCTTCCTGGTGTGCTATATGTTATCTTGAGATTAAGGCGCCTGGCATTGGACCCAGTCAGGTACAGTAATTCAACACAAAGTCTGTGCTGATTCTCATCAATTAGTTCTTGTATCTATAACACTTAAGATATAGCAATGTTGACACTGCATTATAATTATTCTATTATCAGCGATATATCCTAAAACGTGACATTTCAAACATCAGGAAGCACATGCTAAAACTTGTAGTAGTGTCTCGAAACAGACAAATTTATTACCCCTATACATCACATAACTCTTTTTAAACCTATCCAAACCTTCCGTAACGAAAATAAGATAAAACATTATTTTATACATGAGGTGCACGAGGTGTGACGTCACTGACATCTTAATGTTCATGCTGATACAGGTTTCAGATCCTACTGGAAACTTGGCCAAAAGATTTATCCTTAGCTCACGAAGTGTAGTTAAAAAATAATCTAACTCAAGATTATACAGTACTAAATTAACCACCTGCTGGCTGGCTGGCTCTCTCACACGCACAAACATCAACACGACTTTGGACCTGGGAAATTATGCCTAACGAACCTTCTGGAGTTTTACGATAAGGTAATGAAAATAAGGCAAGATAGAGAAGGCTGAGCAAATTGCGTATTTCTGGACCGCCAAAAAGCCTTTGATACAGTACCAAACAGGAGGTTACTATACAAACTTAAAGAGGCAGGCGAAAGTAAACGGAAACACACTAACATGGGTAAGGTTATTACCTAACAGAGGAGTCAGTGTGATAGTGAGGGGCGAGAAGTCGGACTAGCAGTCATTCAAGCGGGAGACCTAAAGTGTCGGTGCATTGACCAATACTATTCTTTATTTATGTAAATGACTTAACTGTAGGAGTTGAATTATATTTGTCAATGTTTCCAGATATTTGAAACTAATGAGAAAGGTTGAGACAGATGAAGCTTCTCCAAGATGACTTAAAGAAGCTGCAGAGCTAGTCCCAGAAATGGCTCCTAGAGTTCAACCTTAAGTTCAGCCGCAAGTTCGCCTTAAGTATAAGGCGATGGAAATGGGATCAGGAGCCAGGAGACTGAAAAGCCAATACATGATGAAGAGAAACTATCTCCCTATAATGACTAGAGAAAAAGAACTGGGAGTGGACATAACCCAAACCTGACTCCAAAGGCTCATGTAAATAATGTCAGTTGCATACTCTATGCTAGCAAAAGTCAGAACATCCTTTAGGAACTTAAATACCGATACGGAGGCTTTTAGATCACTGTATCCACCTTAAGACCAGTTTGAGAGGTATGCCACCCCACTGATCTACCTACAAGGTAGGTAGACCTCATTGTGGATCCCCTCATCGTAGTCCTAAGGCCCAGGTTTGATCCCCAGCAGAGGCAGAAACAAATACTGTAGGTAGTTTCTTTCACCCTAGTGCTGCTGTTCACCAAGCAGTAAATAGGTACCTGAAAGTTAGACAGCTGCTACGGGCTGCTTCCTGGGGGATGTGTGCATGCCATGTGTTAAGAGAAATATATGTAGTAGACATAATAGAGGAAAAAATTTGGTTAGAAAGGCAGGGTCCAAGAGCTAATAGCTCGATTTTGTAGATACAAATATACACGGAGCGGGATAGTGAAGTACTAAAGAAACTGTTCATAACTTTTGTGAGAAATCTTTGAAAGTGCGCCAAGAAATAAGATTACAAAATACATGGAATCACAGCATCTCCATAATCCTGGAGAACATGGTTTCAGAACAGGGCGCTCTTGCCTATCGCAGTTGCTGGACCACTATGACATGGCATTAGATGCCATAGAAGACAAACAAAATGCTCCTGTAATTTACACATTTTTCACCAAAGCCTTCGACAAATGTCACCATGGTGTTATTGCACACAAAATACATTCAAAGGGAAATACCAGAAAAATAGGCAGATGGATCTACAATTTCCTTACTAAGAGAACCCAATGTGTAATAGTCAACAAAATAAATCCGGTCCATCAACTGCGAAGAGCTCAGTCCCTCAGGGTACTGTGCTTGCTCCAGTACTTTTTCTCATCCTCATATCAGACATAGACAAGGACACAATCTATAGTACTGTATCTTCCTTTGCCGATGACATTAGGATTTTTTATGACAGCAGACACAGGAAACCTCCAATCAAATGTAAATCAGGTCTTTCTATGGGCTACAGAAAATAATATGGTGTGTAACGAAGTTAAGTTCCAGCTCATGCACTACGAAAAAATAAAAATAAAAATGGAAAGCACATACAAAATGCAGTCAAATCATAACATAGAACAAAAAGGCAGTATAAAGGATTTGGGTGTACTCATGTCGGAAGACCTTACCTTGGTTATATCTTGCTCTTGTTAGGCCCCATTTAGATTATGCAGTTCAGTTTTGGTCGCCATATTATAGAATGGATATAAATTCACTTGAACGTGTCCAGCGAAGGATGACTAAGTTAATTCCCCAAATTAGAAATCTTTCATATGAAGAAAGATTAACAAAGCTTAAGTTGCATTCACTGGAAAGGCGAAGAGTTAGGGGTGACATGATAGAGCTTTACAAGTGGATGAATGGACATAACAAAGGGGATATTAATAGGGTATTAAAAGTATCAACACAGGACAATGCAAAACAATGGGTATAAATTGGAAAAGTTTAGATTTAGGAAAGACTTGGGTAAATACTGGTTCAGTAACAGGGTTGTTGATTTGTGGAACCAATTGCCGCGTAACATTGTGGAGATGGGGTCCCTAGATTGTTTCAAGCATGGGTTGGACATGTATGAGTGGGATTGGGTGGTTATAAATAGGAGCTGCCTCGTATGGGCCAATAGGCCTTCTGCAGTTGCCTTTGTTCTTATGTTCTTAAAGAACACAATAAAGTAGCCGTCACAACTGCAAGAAAAATGACAGGTTGGATAACAAGAACCTTTCACACTAGAGATGCTATACCGATGATGATACTTTTCAAGACGCTAGTGCTCTCTAGAGTGAAACACTGTTGCGCAATGACAGCCCCTTTCAAAGATGGAGAAATTGCTAACCTGGAGTGTGTGCAGAGATCCTTTACTGCCATCCACTGAGTAAAATATCTAAACTATTGGGACCGACTAAAATGCCTAAATCTGTATTCTCGAGCGCAGGCGAGAGATATACATAATAATTTACACAGAAAATAGTAGAGGGGCTAGTTCCAAACCTGCACACAGAAATAACACCACATGAGACCAGAAGGCATGGCAGGATGTGCAGAATACCCCCGTTGAAAAGCAGAGGTGCAACAGGTATTCTGAGAGAGAACTCTAACAACATCAAAGGCCCGAGACTGTTCAACACGCTTCCACTACACATAAGGGGCATAACTGGCCGACCCCTGAAAGTGTTCAAGAGAGAACTTGATAAGCACCTCCAAAGGATACCTGATCAACCAGGCTGTGACTCTTACATGAAGCTGCGAGCAGCCGCGTCCAACAGCCTGGTTGACTAGTCCAGCAATGAGGCCTGGTCGAGGACCAGGCCGCAGGGGACGCTAAGCCCTGGAACTCTCTCAAGGTAACCAAAATTGGAATATGCAGCAGTTGTATGGTGCTCAACTCTGAAGCAGCACAAAGAAACTGGAAAAGGTGCAAAGGCATGCTACAAAATGACTTCTGGAACTGAGAAACAAGAGTTACGATGAGACTACGTAGAGGCGTTTAACATGCCAAAACTAGAAGATAGAGGAAAGAGGTGATATGATCACCACTTACAAAATACTAACAGGAATCGACCAAATTGATAAGAGAGGAATTCCTGAACAAGAGGACACAGATTCAAGCTAAGGAAACAAAGATTAGAAGGTTTTCTTTTGCAAACAGAGTGGTAGATGGTTGGAACAAGCTAAGTGAGGTGGTGGTGGAGGCCAAAATTGTCAGTAGTTTTGTTATACAACAAAGAGTGCTGGGAAGATGGGACACCACGAGCATAGATCTCATCCTGTAACTACACTTAAGTAATTACTTAGGCCCATTCACTAGAGTTTACACCTTTTTCTAACACTTACAATGACTCCTTGTGACTCCATTCACATATATTTCTAACAAGCAAGATGACATCACACATCCCTGGCATATGCTAACATGAATACTAAGCACCTCGTTACATCATTGACTCGCCACACACTACTACTAACATATACTTTCATAGCATTCAACCCAACTACATATATACTCATAACACTCTTTTGAAAGTCCTTATACTGGTATATAATAATCACTTTGAACCTATGGATATGTACACAATATAACTGCTCTTTACAGTTTATTATTCACCTTGTGAAATCTTTGGTATAAAATAAGTTTTCTGTTATAGCAAATATGAAGATCAGTGATTTTTAACAGCTCATGAAAAAATGCACAAGAAACAGAGCAATTAATGGAACACTTCGTAGTGGAGCAAAAGTCTTACAGTATTTAGCAATATTCTTGAAAATAATAACTAAACAATAATGCAAAATGTTCATGAACTAAAGACATATTAATAGAATACTAGAGAAGTAGCAAATGGTTTATTCCTTGAATTACCCAAAAATATAACAATGAACACCGAGAGTTCTCAACCTTGTACAATACAGTATATTGTACGAATAAAATCTAATTACATTTCCTATCAATTTTATTTAAATTAACCTTCACACCATGGCAGGTAATGGTCTATTAATAAATTGAACCTAATTAAAAATGATAATGATTGTTTCAAACAGCTCAGTGTATTTTAACACTACTGATATTAAAAATTATATGTACTTTTGATACAGGAAGTAAGGAGAATAAGATTTTTTAAATTAAGATTTGTTTGGAAATACATATTACTTTCATGGCAGCAAAACACCGAGTTTACTTTAATGTAACATTAAAGATCCACCAACTGATTCTTCTCACATACTGTAACCTTATTAAGTACAGCTTGTACTTCATGCAGAAAAGTTCAGCGGAGAAATAAGCAAGAATGCAAAAGGACTGCAACGCGGGAAAATTATGCAATAGGTGAAAGGTATTAGCCAAGCTTGCCAGTCAAAGCACAGGTGTTGAAGTAACCAGTTGCCTTCTGCCACACGATATATTTATCATCACATCGTTATGCATTATTAAAATTTACATGACCCTCAAGGAATGTACTGTAGTTCAATTGTTTAGTCTCATAGCTTCTGCTGCTTCACTTCAGGAAATAACTGAACTCGCTAACCAACTTTTTTGGAGCATAATACAGAGAAAATATTTAGATCACTCTCCAAAAAATTAAATCTTTGTAAGGAAAATACTGGAACAAGGCCTTAGTGCTGAAGTCTGAAATGGAGCACTGGAGCATTCACTGATCCATTATGGATTTTCTCGGTAGCCTTAATTTTTATGCCCAACATTTTTGTTAACTACTACTACTATTTCCACTGCTATAAAACGTGTGTAATGATTAAAATTTATATTTGTAATATTATGAAAATCTAAAATGGGTTAATTTATAGTGCATTATATACTACAGCAAACTACCAAGTTTTTTAAATTCAGGTAATGTAGTGGAAAATTTCTCCCCTAGTAGATAAAATTTGAAGCCATTTTTATAATCCACCTACTGAAGCAATGGTTTAATAAATATGAGCTATACCAGTAACGATCTTGTTAACCTCAAAAAATTCATTTTAGTATAAATATTTATCATTTAAGGGTCATTAAGCATGTCGGCAATTATTTATAGTAACTTTGTTCATATATACAGTATAAAGAAAATAGAATAAATTAAAAATGGGAGTTCAGGAAGCAAAGAAAAACTAGGGAAAGCATAAACAATGTCAAGTTCAGAGAAATTAACAAAATTAAATTCCTATCACAAAGCTACTAGTAGATTTATAGTTTACATTGTCAACAGACAGTTTAAACTATATTTGCTCTCAATATTTATATTTAAATATATACTATAAATAATATATATTACATATATATATATTATACAAAATGTATATTTATATATATTATATATATATATATATATATATATATATATATATATATATATATATACACACACTATATATATATATATATATATATATATATATATGTATATGTATATGTATATATATATATATATATATATATATATATATATATATATATATATATATATATATATATGTATGTATATGTATATATATATATATATATATATATATATATATATTATATTATTATATATATATATATATATATATATATATATACACACTATATATATATATATATATATATATATATATATATATATATATATATATGTATATATATATATATATATATATATATATATATATATATATATATATATATATATATGTATATATATATATATATATATATATATATATATATATATATATATATATAAAATATAATGCGAACAAGCCTGAACGGTCTTCAGGCATATATGCCACCGACAGCTCAGACCCCAGAAGTGACTCGAACCCATACTGCCAGGAGCACACTGCAATCTGGCGTACAGGAAGCCTTAACCACTCGACCAACACGACCGGACAAAAGAGGATGGTAGCCGAGGCTATTTCCATCCCCCCGCCGGCACTCGGTTGGTAATCTTGGGCATGGTATTTTATCAAATCACCTCATTCTTTGGGGCACACGTGAGGAACATAAATGCGAACAAGCCTTAACGGTCTCCAGGCATATATGCCACTGAAAACTCAAGATTACCAACCGAGTGCCGGCGGGGGGATGGAAATAGCCTCGGCTACCATCCTCTTTTGTCCGGCTGTGTTGGTCGAGTGGTTAAGGCTTCCTGTACGCCAGATTGCAGAGTGCTCCTGGCAGTATGGGTTCGAGTCACTTCTGGGGTGTGAGTTTTCAGTGATATAAATAATATATATATATTTACAATTATATACATTATATAAAGTACAGTATATAGCACAAATATAAACACACACAAGGCTTGACAAATCCGCTCATACACTTCTGCAATATTTACAGTGACATGACACTGCAAGGTCAATCTAGCTTCCATTTTATATTCACATGACTGGCCAAATTTGAAATTTAGTTACACATTGAATGACATATGAGAAAATAATAGTTTCAAAATCAGTCTATGTAAATTTTGTGTGCAAACCTAAGTATTATTGTTACTGTATTATTTACTGTTGGTAATAGCTGGTACAAATTTATAAATAATGTTTTGCACAACAAATCTTGAGCTCCTAGGTTTTGCCATTTTATAAATAACATTTAATTCACTGAACCAAGTTTATCTAGGGATAAATGCTATTAAGGATAAAGCTTTTAAAGCTTGCTTTGGAACTGACTTATCATTCAATGCATTTTCATGCTAATATTAATCTAAAAATCAACCACCTATTGTAACGACGCAATTTTCTGGAGGGGGCCCCTAGTAGCTTTCCGAGCTAAATGCTGATCCAGCCAAGCCTTAGGGAAATGCACTGGAGTTCCTAATCCTACCCTCATCTATAGGGAGCCACAACCACAATCTGGAGTGTCCCTCCACTTTGCTGCATTTTTGTTGCAGTTCAGCATAAACAGTGCAGAGTTACAAACCCATTAAGATTTCAACTTAGATTCAACAGAGCAGAAGTAGTTGTTAAATACATGGAGCAAAATCTTACTGAAGCGACCATACGAGGTATACTCATACTCAGCCTAAGTAAAACAGAAACAATCAAAATTTAGTGGGCCAGCGAGAGGCTTAGGGCCCATGCATGAATATCCCTGGAAGAAAAAAAAAGCATCTGGCACCCTTCAACCCCGTGCCTTCGTCTTCTCCTACAGGTAAGCTCTAGCTGCATTTTTTTGTAAATTCCAGCTTGCTGTGAGTTAGCTCAGGGAGCTACTGAGGGGTCTTTTCAGAAAAGACAAATAGATACAGAACAAGCAAATAATACACAAAGGTAACAATATTTGTTTTGCATCTAAATTTTTATTGAATGGCAAAAAAATAAGTAAAGACATGGTAAAAAGTCTCATGTGAGTAAAAAGTTCACCATAAAAAAAAAGTCAAGCTTTAATATACATATGCATACATACAAATTTTGAGCCCTGATATACCATACATATGCATACATAATGTATAAATACTTGTATAAAGGTACCAAAATGCTTAAGTGTGTCTGCTGTTCCACTAAAATGTTAGTCAACTTTTCTTGTAAATGTGAAAGAATGGAAATATAAGAAAGAGCAAGCGCCAAAAATATTGGTTAAAATGATGATCAATTGGCGAGTTGCAACAAGCTTTAATCAGAGCGTATACATGAGTAATGTGTTTACAAATGCTCAGTTTCGAGAAGACTTTTTGAGTATTTTTATTATGTTAAGCAATTTACTAAACAAATATATGAGCAACCTGGGTAAAAGTTCAAACATTAATAATATTCTATACTCCAATCTACAGTGTGAACCTTACAACCCGATTTGAGTTAGTGCTTAAACTATCATTTTTGTCTTTTAACAGATTTAAATTAATCTTCCAACAGTTCAACTCATGACTTTTTATCACATGACTAGAATTTACTTCAATTCTTTTGTACCAGAGATTTATATTTTAATAGAACTGCAGGAATGGGTGCAAAATATTTTTCAGCATACCCATGCAATTAAACAGATCTGGAAACATTACACATTGAAGCATTATATGCAAGATCCATGCACTTTCCAAACTATACCGCCAGGCACACTGCGATACAAAATAATTTACCTGTCTGCCAACACATCTATGCAACCCGTGAATTTCATACAATTTTCCATGCTCTCTAAAGCACAATGAAATACACAAAATATATACTGTACAATGTTTATATATTATATATTTTATGCATGCAGGTAATGATATTATACAGCTAAAAATAATAATGGCTGAACTTCATATATTGCTTAGTGAACTAAGAACCACACTTTCCCTATACTTTCCACAAGTTTCATATGCTTATTGCTATTACAATACAGGTATTTACAAGTGTCCAGTCTCGAACATATCACTGGGCAAAAATCAAGGTAAGAATATACATCTGACAAACTGAGAGACCTTTTGTATCTGGAGAACAACAAAGTAACTAAGCTAAAAACAAGTATACACGAAACAAAACAATGATACCAACTTTCATTGCACCAACAAAACCGTATGAAGAATCAACTGTGAATCCCGAGTGGAAACATAAGGGACAAAATATATAATGCCCTGTTATAATCCACTATTTGGAGGGAGCATGGAGAATGCATGGAGTGAATTTCCTTAACATATTGTATGTGGGAGAAAAAGTGAATTCTAAATCATGAAATACTGTTAACAATACAAAATGTCCCTCTCATCTAATTCCTCCTTAAGGCTTCATAATCTATAGGGAATATACAGAGAGATGACTTGATCCAAGCATTCTTGAAAATATTTGTGATATATAATGCTTCATCCTTTTATCCATTTTGAATTATCACTTTCAATTAATTTTATTTAGCAAGATGAAGTGTGTTTCTGTGCAGGTCTTCAGACTGAACTGAAGATCTGCAGATGCACAATATTACAACAAAGATGGGAAAATATGAATATTCTGTCTCCCTATTTCAGTCTCTTAAAAATATATTAATTAACATAGTTGAAAAATAAATTATGGACAATATATTAACTGGTGACAAACTCTGATTTTGTATTAAATTATACAATTCTAAATACTGAATTAGACATTAGACTGGCCAGCTTGCATATACACACGATTCATATAATCCTCCCATCAGCATCACAAACATTATATAAAAAAAGATCCCCC
The DNA here is from genome assembly GCA_020271785.1 of Procambarus virginalis. NCBI lineage: Eukaryota > Metazoa > Arthropoda > Malacostraca > Decapoda > Cambaridae > Procambarus > Procambarus virginalis. The sequence goes on from WNGS01004511.1 coordinate 9,496,550, forward strand.
ATTCAAATACATTGCAAAATATTTATTAGCAACGAACATACTCTCTTTCTAGTGTGAAATCACACTATTCTGTGTAATACTCTATCTTACCAATGGGTCACAGTGTGCAAGTGAACCTTATCAAAATGGATAAAGGGAAGGAGACTACAAGATTCTGTTTTGGGAGACTTAACATAAATGGTAACAAAACTCAAAGTGAATTAGTTACCGTACAGAACAGCACCACTCACCCAACATGCATCAAATATTAGAATGCTGCAGCTTAATTCTGGTGGGGTTGACTGGCACTGCACTAATCTATAACCCTTTCTGGTCCCAACTCTGCCTATCACTCACCTGCTACAATGCCTAACCAACAACAAAAATTTAAGTGTAGCACCACAACATTAGGCTAAGGTGATCAAGACACTTTCCTAAGTAACATTACAGTTATTGCCACAGTTTAGTGGCTAGTGTGGTGTTACCGGTCCCAAGGCTGCCACCGCTGACTGCACCAGGCATCAGCTGTTGCATGCTGCCACCGATTGGGCCGGTAGGGATGCTGCCAACGCTCATGCCTCCCACCATTGTTGTCACTCCTAAGTTTTGCACCTGTCCCATTACTGGAGGCTGGCCACCTATGTTGAGACCTGCCATTTGGGACTGCATCTGAAAATACAGTAAAAATAAATGATTGTACTTACTATGCAAGATGTGTAAGGCAAAAGTTGATGAACAGCAAGACTGAGGTGAGAATCCAGAGATTTTCTGAGAAGTTTAAACAAATGGATGATAGTAAGAATGGTGGAGTGAGTGTATTCAAGTGAAATTGAAGATAGTTTTGTGTCTCACAAGGTGTGGATTCCATGCTGTTGCTATTCTATTACTGGGCTCACACACGTGATATAGATCGTCTCTAGAGACTTCTTGTTTAGATTTTAAAATGCCAGTCACGTTTAGCATTATCTATGTACTGCTGATGTAGTAATGGTTGTGTGCTTCTGCTCTTAGTGATAGAATTTTATCCATTTCCAAGTCTTTTTCTCCTTCCAATTGCAGAAGTGGCATATTCCATATGGTCTATCTTCCTTACTCCTCGTTTCTTGAGGTTGAAATCTAATAATTTGTGAAGACACACACTACAGTCTTCCCAGTTCTTATTCTTTTCATCAGCTTTGCATCATCTGTAAACAGTTACATGTAAGAGTTCACTCCCTCTGGTAGGACATTTGCATACTTTAGGAGTAATTAATTATCGAAGAAGGTGCAAAGCCTAGAAGACTACATAGAAAAGCCATATGTTGCTGGATATTCAAAAAAGGCACTAAATATCACTCAAGATGCCAATACGAGAATAAAAGAACATAAGGCAAACAATATCAAAGGTATAGGATTCACCAAGGTTTGTACCGAGAGAGAAATTACCTCTATGGGCATAGGAAAGCACCCCAAAAATTGGGACATTCTACAAAGTGGTGCACAACTAAGTGTGACAATGCAGCGTTTAGACAAAAAGGAGACAGGACAATGTTCCATTAAGTTGCCAAAAGTTTAGCAGATTTGACGGACATGCAACTTAGCCAAAGCCATTTCCCCATCACCCATTAAGTGATAGGAGGAAGGCCAAAGGGAAATATAACTTTCAAGAGCATACAGTAATTACCTGTAATGCCAGCCCAACAACCCTGCCAATGGTCACAGATTGCAAAATGAATGACTGGATAGAAATCCAAATAAGGTGTCCCTTTCTGGGAAATGATGCAAGCATAAATGGCCTCCTTGGTGATTGTGCAAACCTGCAAGTTCATTTGAGGTAACTCCAACATAGCTGGGAACCCCAGCAAAATTTTACTTTTATATCGATATATCTGCATGAGACAGCATTTGACTACGATCACCACAGGATGCATAGGTTTAAAAGACTAAGAACCATGAGAGCACTGCGAGACTCGACCACAATGACAAGGGAATGGTGATGCAGAGAAAGCAACTGAAGAAGGCATATAAAATTGCATAAGTTCCCTGTGAAAATGCTAGTCTTAGGGAGGATGCAGCACATATAGTATGAGTGGAAAAACAATAGAGAGGCCAACACCATCTGCAGACTTAGACCCAGCTGTGAATGGAGCAATCAAGTATGAGAGACATGTTAAAAGAAAACACTTTTCAGAACAGTACAGGGAGTATAAGCCTTCACCATGTGGGTCAAAATCTTGCAAAATTTCACAAGTTGGACCCTCCTTAGGGGCAAAGTAGGAACAACACAATGAGTGATATTGACAATGTGAACTGAGAGGAATCTTGCAAATAAGCCACCCATGCAGGAGAAGGAAGGCAGTGAGAGGAAACAGATACTGTACCTCCTGAGCAGCAGTGGTCAAAGCACTGCACAAGACTGAGTGGGGCTGTTGCAGAACCATACGAAGTGAAGGCAGTAATGATAACACTGATTCTCTAAAGATAGGATGTCAGTTTCAACATAAAAGTCCTGGGCAAGGGACGAATGAACGCCACCAGAGTTGAGGCTTAACTCAGAATGGTGCAGAGCATCAAGACGATGAAGGGGTCAAGGGAGAGGCAAAGGAATGTGTGGGTCTGTTATATGAAATTCAGACAGAACAAAGGAGGAGTGCAAATAGTGTGTACGTACATATCAACACTCCAGGAAGTATGACAAGATTTTAAGTAAGGCGAGGGCCTTAATTGAGCATTCAACCTTGAGGTGAGCGATAAATGAGCATCAAAGATCAACCCCAAGAGTTAGGAGAATCCCTGTACATAAGGAGGATTACCACAGTGACACTGGCGGGCGAGGAATGACATGCCTCCAAGTAGAAGTCACAACACAAGTCTTAGTCGTAGTGAACTTGAAGCAGTGATTGGCGGGCCCAGGATGACATTATCGATCATGAGCTGGAGCTGGCATTGGAGGAAAGAGGAGTCATTACCACAACAGCAGAGAGTAAGATTGTCAACACAAAGGGCCAAGAAAATGCCTGTGGATAAAGAGATAGTTGAGGGCAACTAGAAAGAGAGTAGTGCTCAGAATACTACCTTGGGAAACACCTTCATACTATTAAAAAAAAAAAAAGGCAGCACCAACTCTCATTTCAAATGAACACCGAGAGAGGAAGTTTTGAAGAAAAATTGGGAGTGTGTCACGAAGGCCAAAAGAATAGTTGGGCTAAAATATTTTATCTCCAGGTGATACCATTAGCCTTTGCCGAGTCAAAAAGAACTGCAACAGTGAAGGAATTTGCAGCAAAGGCAGTATGAAAGTACAAAACCAAATTAGGAGGAGGGAAAGATGTAGCAATGATATTCCAAGAACCATAAAAGACATATATTAACACTATCGGTCACTGGGCAGGCGCGCGGTCAACTTAGAGGTCATGCACCCGACGTGCGGGCAAGCGCGTGGTGACACCTAAATGTGTATACTCGTTTCAGCTTTCTCACCTTAATTCTCGTGCTGCGTCGCTCGTTTTGGTATCATTGTATTCGCAATTAAATTCCCTATAGGTGTGTATAAATATAATGTCCCAAAGCCTGGCGCGACTCCCAACAGCAAAGCCTAAAGTCGGCAAAAGTTACCCGTGAGCGCACAAAAACAGTAAAATGTGCATACTCGTTCCATTTTTCTCACCTTAATTCTCATGCTACGTTGCTCGTTTAGGTATCATTGTGTTCGCAATTAAATTCCCTACAGATGCGTATGAATATAATGTACAAAAGTTTGGAATGCCTCCCCGCAGAAAAGCCTAAAGTTACCCGTGAACGAGCACCAATTTGTACACTGCAACCTAATGTGAATACTTATTCAGTTTGATAACATCAATTTTCGTGTTACGTCTTTCATTTTGGTATCAAATTGTTCGCAATAAAAAGGCGCGTATTTTAAAACTAGTCACATAATTATAGAGTAATAACTGGAATTTTAACAAATATTTTAATTCTGGAAGCTCATCATCACAAAATTATTTACTGTATATCTTTCCAGTGTTCTGACAAATTTTTGTGTTACATCTTTCATTTTGGTATCAAATTGTTCATGTCGTAAAGGCGCGCATTTTAAAACTAGTCCCTACATAATAGCACAATAAATAGAATTTTAACAAATATTTTAAAATTTTGATCAAAAACCTGTTTATGATCATATAAGTGTTCGGACATCAAGTTTCATGTTACATCTTTCATTTTGGTATCAAATTGTGCCCATTCTAAAGGCGCTTATTTTGATACTATCCCGAGGTCGATTGGATAAAAAATGAATTTTATACAAATATTTTTTGTAGTGGACGCAAGTCCGGTCCAAAGTTAGGACTCGGGAGAAAAATAATGGATGAGAGTCCGGTCCAAAGTTACAGATAGTGTTAATCATACACTCAAAGATTTTGCAGACAACTTGTCAGGAAATGGGATGAAAATCATTAGAAGTCCCTCAAGTACCAGTTTTTCTAATGGGAAGAACAACTACCTCAAGCCACTCTTTGGGGACAGAAGTCAACCTTAGACAACTCTAAATAAGATTATAAATATGCAGCAAAGACAGCAAAGAATGCAAGGAGATGACAGAACATCTCAAGAGTGAATACTGTCCAAGCCCGTGGCCATAAAATTGCAGAGACAAGGCAGCCTGGAGTTCAGAAAGGGTGAATAAATCATTATAGGGCAAGCCAGGACGAGCGTAAACATCCAAGGAGCGAGATTCAAGAAGTCTAGTTTCACATTACTAGTGAGGAAAGAAATAGGAAAATAAGCACCAGAGCTAATGGGTGAAAAGTGTAAACCCAGTTGATTTATGACCAATAGCGGGTTTGCAACAATGAACAGATGTTGATGGACATGCAACATGTCTGGAAAAAATTAGATTGTTTTCCAGATGTGATGGAGAATGACAACAACAGTAATGGTGGAGACACGCGATCTCCAACTCTCACACTTGCAATACAGATGGTCCTACAAACTACTGCACTTACCCCTCCAAATGAGAGATAAAGATTCAGGTGTCTTTTCCAGGATGCATACTGTACATCCTAAGCATGGTCCGAATTCCACCAAGGAACACGCTTCTGTGCACCATGGGAGGTATAGCAATACCTTAGGGAACAAGTAAGAGTCCTAGGAGGGAGCCCGGTGGAACCTTTCTTTTCACTCTTCTCCAGCATGACACCTCTTCACTATGATCCTTTGCTTCACATTAGGCCCTCTTGACTAGTTCAGAGTTATTTCCATTGGTCCTGCTTGATTTTCATTTTGTGCATTAAACATTTCATGCGACACTATTAATATTTTTTCGTCCCTTTACCCGACCTTCTTTCTTTTTATACATTTTGATGACCTTGTCATATACTGAGCTCCGAAGCCCGCTAAACCAAATATTTTGGTTTTCCTGCCAAAATTGCGCCCAGATAATTTTCTGGCAAATCTTTGCCATATCCAAATAGAAATGTGGATAACCAGAGATTAGGTTATGCAAATTTTCAAGAACTACACATTTCAAGATCAACCAAAGAAGACAAACTTACAACAAGGTAAGCTGAAGCTTCTGTTGTAAATCTTATTTTTGATTTATAATGTGTTGAAATTTGAATTATGATGGTTGTGGTATAATAAAATTGAGAATATGATCAGTTTTGGACTTCCCTGGTAGGAATTATGCCTATTCAGATGTCTCTTGACTTATTCGGTCAGGGGTCCTTCCCATATAATCAGGATAAACAACCTTAGACAGCACTATAATTTCATCAAGTTTTCCAGGAAAATAAGAAAAGCATTAAAGCAAAAACCATTACCTGAGCAAATGGGTTAGCTGCAGAAAGCTGTATAGATGTGGGCAGACCCTGGGGCATCCCATTGGCAAAGAAAGGATTAGGAACTCCTGCTCCTGAAGGAAGGCCGGCCTGGAAAAGAAGAATTATAACATACACTACATATTATTCTTTTCCATATCTGCAATCCCCTATTTAACTCTTAAATGGAGCACCTGTTAAATGCTGACATCCCCGCATAGTGTGCAAGAAAAAAAATTCTGAAAATATTATTTTTCTTTTGACATTGTTAATTAGATTCCAGGAAGCCCAAAATTTCAAGTAAATAGTCTCTACCTCTTGTGGTTCAGGTCCGGGCCTCACCCAGTAAATAGCGTTTCATTACATTCAATGCTGGTTTTCTGGGGGGAGCCCCTTTGGCTCCCCCAGAGCTAACTACACACAGAGGAAAAGATAGGGGTCTTACCCGGGAGGCGGTCGCTGCTCACTCCTCAAGTCGAAATCAAGACAACTGGCTGCAACCGCCGATCTAAAGTGACACAGGCCCGACTAGGCTCAGGAATGTTCACAAGATGCCAATCAGCCAGGACCCTGTTCAACCCTGAGCCTGAATATCAGCCCAGGACATATTGCCAAACATGGCAGCAAGAGCAGTGAACTTGCGAACATCATGAGCCCAGGTATAGACCGCAGGCTGGCTAACCTTAACAATCCTATGGACGACCTGGGAGACTCGCACCCGCCAGCAGGGACGAAGGGAAACTGGATCAACCCAAAGCATGTCCCCCACGCTTTGGGGGACACAGAAGCCGTGGCACACAAATAAGGCGAAGGGCCACAACCAGACAAAACATGATGCACCCCCGGCCTGACCAACCAAGCATCATCAACCCAACGACCCCACCAGAAAGGAGCAGTCTCATTCTTCGCCAGAAAAGAAGGAGACGGCCACAGACGGACAAACTGATCACCACTACTGAAAGAGCAGAAACCCCTGCGCCGGACGAGAGCATGAAGCTCACCAACCCGACCCCCAGAGGCCAATGCCAAAAGAAAGAGAGCCTTCGAGAAGCAATCCTGAACCAAAGGGGCCACAACACACTGAGAAGAAGAAAGAAAAAGGAGAGCACCTTGTCCAATGACCAGGACGGCTCTGGCGGCGCATGAGCAGGCTGGAGGTGAAACAACACACGAGACAGCTTGCGAAACGGCGCAGACGTAACGTCAATACCGAAAGCAAGCTGAAGCGGCTCCGCCAGCGCCGCACAATACGAGGCGACAGTGTCAGGCATAAGATGATGGTCCTGGAACAACCAAGAGAGAACGAACAACACAGCCCTAGCAGACAGCGAAACACACTGACAAAGACTCAGAAAGAAATGGAAGGACCGCCAGGAAACTTCATACTGCCACCTAGAGGAAGCCCGCAAATGGGACACTAACAAGGAAGCCACCTGATCACCAGAGATGATGATAAACCCCGAGTCAAAAATACCATACGCGAAGACTCGAAGAGAAGATTAAACCAGCCATGTGACGCACCGGTCCGATCTGCTGAAACAGGTGAAGCCGCGGAAAAACCTCCGGGTTCGGACATCGAGCAAGCAGCGCCTGAAACCATGGGGGCCAAGAGGACATCTCTCCCCTGCTAAGTCTCCAAGCGAGTCAGGACCTGGAACAACAGCTGAACCGGGAGAAAGAGGTACAGGGACCCCCCACCTCGACCAGTCCTGCCGAAAGGCATCGACCCCGACGGCTTCACAGTCAGGGAAGGGCGCCACATATATACGGGAAGGCGCCTCGACCACGCTGACGCGAAGAGGTCCACCTCGGGGTGCCCGAACGTCCGGCAAAGCCAAAGGAAGGAGTCGGCGTCGACCGTCCAATCCGTGGAAAGGGGAATGAAACGAGACAGGCCGTCGGCCAGGATGTTGGACACTCTCTGCACGTGAGCAGCCAGGAGAGCGAAACCCTGAGAACTCAGCAGACGAATCACCTGAAGCAACCAGCGCCAAAGAGCCAAGGGGCTAGATTCACTTAGTTACGCAAGTACTTACAAACGTGTACATCTTTCCTCAATCTTTGATGGCTTTGGTTACATTTATTAAACAGTTTACATGCATGAAAACTTGCCAATCAACTGTTGTTATTGTTATAAACAGCCTCCTGGTGCTTCGGAGCTCATTAACTGTTTAATAATTGTAAACAATGCCACCAAAGATTGAGAAAAGATATACAGATTCGTAACTGTTTGCATATCTTTTCTCAATCTTTGGCGGCTTTGTTTACAATTATTTAACAGTTAACGAGCTCCGAAGTACCAGGAGGCTGTTTATAACAATAACAACGGTTGATTGGCAAGTTTTCATGCTTGTAAACTGTTTAATAAATGTAACCAAAGCCATCAAAGATTGAGGAAAGATGTACACGTTCGTAAGTACTTGCATAACTGCTTCATGAATCTGGCCCAAAGACCACATCGAACCCCCCCCCCCCCCAGTTCAGGCAATGAACCACTGGGAAGCAGTCCGAATGGAGCCGGATCGTCAATCCGCGGGCGACCCAAACCCTCCACAGTGCAAACCACACTGCTGCGAACTCCTGCACAGTGCTGTGGGCCCAACAGACCCCACCGTCCCTGGCCGGTCTGGTGAGCAATGGTCACAAAGCCCCAGAAGAGAGAGACGATGCGTCCGCGAACACATCGAGCTAGGGCTCGGGCCGGCGTCAAGGCACTGAACCCCGAAAAACCCGAGGAGGAAGCCGGCGACGCAGCAGCCGACGCAAGGCCCCTGGGGTCTGAACCTAGCGATCGCGAGAGAGGCGGAAGGGACGTCCCCGAAGAAACCAGAACAGCCGACGAAGCCAAACCTGACTCGGCGGGTAAACCATTATCGTAAAGTTCAGGCTCCTGCATAGACCCTCGAGCAATCGCCGGGTGACCTGGGTGCCCCCCAGAAACAGGCGCATGCTGGACTACAGCCGCAGGAGAGACTCCGGAGGAAGAGACAAGGAAATGGTCCGAGAGTCCCACACAAGACCCAACCAGGTCCGAACCTGGGAGGGAACCAACTGGGACTTCCTCCAATTCACCAAGAACCAGAACCTGGCGAGCTGGGAAAGAACCAAATCCCCGGCTAGCAGACAAGAGGACCAGCTGGGAGCCCAAACCAGTCAGTCATCGAGGAAGGCCAACACCAGAACAACTAAGAGACGTAGATGGGCCACAACGACCCGGGTAAGGCGCGTGAACGCGCGAGGTGCCAGGTTCAACCCGAACGGGATACAATGAAAGCGGTAACCCTAACGCCCCACCACAAAACCGAGCCAGTCCCGAACCCCGGGTGAATCGGACGTGCCAATAAGCGTCCCGAAGATCCAGGGACACCATCCAAGAGCCTGACGCCAACAAGAGCTGAACCTGGGATAGCGTAGTCATCCGAAAGGAGGGGCAATGAACCCAGGGGTTCAGACGGGACAAGTCCAGAATGAACCTCAGGTCCACACAGTCCCGTTTCGGTACTGGGAACAGATGTGAAACTCATCTGAGGGACGTCGTCGTTTCGACCACACCCAAGCGCACCCACTCCAAGACGACCAGACAGTGCAGGGAAAGAGGCCTGCCCCAAACCCCCCGAAGGTGGGGCCACCCAATGCCACCGCAGGCCGAAAAAAAGACCCGAAACACCCACAAATTGTGGGACCAGGCATGAGCAAACAGCGCCAGCCTCCACCCCACTGCCCCGTCAATGGGGCAAACAGCGAAAGGGCCGGTGGCCTTTATGACCCAGAACCCCGCACAGAGCGAACACCGCGCCGACCAGATGAAGGGGGACCGGACCTGAACCTGCACCAGTGGCCTACCACGACGAGCGGAACTCCGAGCCCTGGCATGACCCCACCCCAGGACCCCGGGAGAACCAACAAGTCAGACATATGACGACAATTAGCCTAAGCAGCCTGTATATACTGTACCACGGCCGAATCCTCAAAAAAGCAGAGGACAAAAAGGTGAAGACATCCTAAGAGCCAGGACCCAAGCAGATTCCAGAGAGGAGGCAAGCATAATACGGGGAAACCGCCTCCCGCAAGAGCGGCGCAAAAAACTCCAACAAGGCAGCCGACGAGCGAGCCGCCAAGCCCATGGCACTGGACTTAGGAACGACCCCAAGTATCCCCACATCCTCCGCAAGCCAGTCCGAAGACAGCTCCAGGAGAGAAAAAATGCAAGGCCGAAGCCAAAAGGCCACGGGTACGCAAGTCCTCAGCAACCTGCGAAGCTGAAAGGAAGAGAACCTGCACATGGAGCTGCAGAACACCAACATTCTGCCCCGGGAAGGGCCGGGGCAAACAAACACTCATTGAGGTGCTCAAGATTGCCCCTCAGGAAAACCTGAACCACTGTCAAAGCNCTTTCAGCCCAACAAGTCTATGTGGGTGGGGACGAGGACAGGTTGACGAGTTTAGCAGTTACCAGGGAGGATGTTCTTAAACAAATAGTAAAACTCAAACCAAACAAATCCCCAGGGCCGGATGAAGTGTTTGCCAGAGTGCTGAAAGAATGCAAAGAGGAGCTTTGTGACCCACTGTCAATCATATTTAATAAATCAATAGAGTCAGGCAGAGTGCCAGAGTTTTGGAAAGTTGCTAATGTGATACCAGTTTTTAAGAAAGGAGATAGATCACTTGCGTCTAACTATCGACCAATTAGCCTAACGTCTATTGTGGGAAAGTTACTCGAATCTATAATAGCAAATAAAATTCGTCTTCATCTTGAAAAACATAAATTAATAATTGAGTCGCAACATGGTTTTATAAATGGCCGTTCATGTTTAACAAATTTGTTATCTTTTTATTCTAGCATAGTTGAGGCAGTTGATAGTGGTAAGGATTGTGATGTTGTGTACCTTGACTTTAGCAAAGCTTTCGATACAGTGCCACATGAAAGACTGATTAAAAAGATAGAGGCTCATGGTATTGGGGGTGCTATATTAAGCTGGATTAGGGCATGGCTATACCAAAGGAAACAGAGAGTTAGTATAAATGGAGTCAAGTCAGAGTGGGAAAATGTTGTAAGTGGAGTGCCTCAAGGCTCTGTCTTGGGACCTCTGTTGTTTATAATATATATAATGATTTAGATTCAGGTTTGAGTAGCAACATTTGCAAATTTGCCGATGATACGAAAATCGGTAGGGAAATTAATTCGGAGGAGGACTCACTATCACTTCAAGTTGATCTAGATAGGGTTTTGAAATGGTCAAAGGACTGGCAGATGCAGTTTAATGCTGATAAATGTAAAGTTCTGAGGCTAGGTAATGATGATAGAGTTACAAGATACGAGCTAGATGGTGTTGAGATTGCGAAGTCGGATTGCGAAAGGGATCTGGGAGTTATAATTAGTAAGAATTTAAAACAAAAGGATCAATGCATAAATGTTCGTAATAAGGCAAATAGGACACTCGGATTTATTAATCGCAGCGTAAGTAACAAGACACCTGGTGTGGTTCTCAAGCTATATCTTGCTCTGGTTAGGCCCCATTTAGATTATGCAGTTCAGTTTTGGTCGCCATATTATAGAATGGATATAATTCACTTGAACGTGTCCAGCGTAGGATGACTAAGTTAATTCCCCAAATTAGAAATCTTTCATATGAAGAAAGATTAACAAAGCTTAATTTGCATTCACTGGAAAGGCGAAGAGTTAGGGGTGACATGATAGAGGTTTACAAGTGGATGAATGGACATAACAAAGGGGATATTAATAGGGTATTGAAAGTATCAACACAGGACAGAACGCGAAACAATGGGTATAAATTGGATAAGTTTAGATTTAGGAAAGACTTGGGTAAATACTGGTTCAGTAACAGGGTTGTTGATTTGTGGAACCAATTGCCGCGTAACATTGTGGAGGTGGGGTCCCTCGATTGTTTCAAGCATGGGTTGGACATGTATATGAGTGGGATTGGGTGGTTATAAATAGGAGCTGCCTCGTATGGGCCAATAGGCCTTCTGCAGTTGCCTTTGTTCTTATGTTCTTATGTTCATTAATTTAAAGTTGCCTGAGCATTTACGGTAATTGTAAAGCTTGGTATTCTTGGCTTGTCACTTGGGGGTTCCGACGGAGCACCCCCAATCCCGTGAGGGCCAGCTGCGCGGAACCCCCACCCCCGAAGGGCGAGCGGAAGCTGGCTGCTAAATAGTAGCATGACTACTTGCTACGTGGCCGTAAGCGTGCCCAGATTCTAATTTGTGATAAATTTCGTATTAATTACTTTGTAAGTAATTTATAATAATTAATTTTATAATTAATTTGTAATTATTATGTTAAGTAATTAATTTATATAATTAATAATAAATTAAGCCCCCACGTGGTGCGTTGGGGGGGACCTTAATTTATTAATTAATGTTTACAGAGCGACTGCTGTACCACAATAAAGAAATCGTAACATGACTTAGTATCATGCCAGTACTGCAAAGATGCAACTAAGGGAATAAGTCATAGGACGTTAATCGTGCCTAGAGTCGGCTAGCCGAAGCAATGTTGCAGTACTCGCAAACAGCGTAATGCTATAATTAAAACATACCAGAGATAATGAGTGGCACAGCCAGTACAGTATGATAAAATATATTCTGCATATGCAGAGGGCATAGGAATAAATGAAGATTTTCATGGTAAAATAGCGTAATGCTATAATTAAACAATGCCAGAGATAAATGATTGGCACAGCCAGTACAGTATGGATAAAATATATTGTGCATACACAGAGGGCATGAAAAATATTTAAGATTTTCCAGGGGTAATGACATGCTAGTGCCTAGTACATGTAAAGTCTGCAACCCCCAACTTGCACCAGTAGTGAGTATATTACGGAAAGCGGGTTCAGTTAATCCTGCCCCCCCCCCTCCCCGGTGGTGTGGACGTGGGGGGGGGGTTAGGTGAACTGACAGGGGTCCAATGCAACCCGTCCTCGCAAATTTAATATGTCAATATTGACTTATTAGTTGCGTGCATAGGTGACATACTTAACATAATAGTTTCCCTTGAAAAGCTTCATAGAAAACACCGACCTTACCTAACTTGTTAGTATGTTAAAATAAGCATCTTATAGCTTCGTAATTACAATTGTTACTTAACCTATTATAGGTATATGTTAGGTAATAATTGTAATTACGAAGCAATAAGATGCCTATCTTAACATACTAACAAGGTTAGGTAAGGTCGGTGTTTTCTATGAAGATTTTCAAGGGAAACTATTATGCTAAGTATATGTCACCTATGCACATATTTAATAAGTCAATATTGACTTATTAAATTTGCGAGGACGGGTTGTCCAATGAGAGAGGAGGCACGGAGAGGGGCGGTCGAAGGATTGGAGTTGAGGAAGGAAAGAAACGGCAGTGTTCACAAGATCAAAGACAGCACCAGAAAGAGAATCAAGGGCAACGGGAATGTCCATAGCGAACAGCCGACCGGCCGGCACTGAGATGGGAGAAGTTGCAGAGACAGCCAGAGGTGGAAAGTGGGAGATGGAATGAAGCATTCTTAAAAGCTTGGGAGATGGAGGGAGAGGAGTTTACATTACCGACTGGAAGACACAGGCCTGCCAGACACTGAGGCCTACTGACTCAGACGGGGAAGGAGAACGAGAGCAGACAACACGAAGACGCCTGGGAGGAGGATGCATATCGGTTTGGACGGACATTTGTCGGGGAGGGGCAAAAAACAGAGGGGAGGGATGAGAAGAAAGATGGGTCGAAGGGTGAAGGTCACAGTGGATAGAGAAGGGGAAGGAGGCGGAGAAGTGACAAAAAAGACTATGGGTAGAAGACTGGGAAGGAAGGAAGGAAGGAAGGGTGGGGACGCCAGTCGGTGTTCCACGAGGGGCACCTTCACTTCAGATCGCAGAGGAGTGGAAGAAAGGGAGCTGGTGGAGGTGTTGGGAGTGTTAGGCTTGGAAACGGTTGTGGCACTGAGGAAGGGAAGAAGAGCTGGGAAGAGAGTGCACAAGCATAAGTCATGTCAGAGAAAGAGGTAAGATAGCGGACCTGGCGTCTTGCCTCGAGGAAAGATACGATCGCGATGCTTTTAAGTTTAAGATGGCTTGTTAAAAATTATAGAGTCTGCGTGTGCAGGAGAAGGCAGGGTGGGCCTCACTGCAGTTGATGCAGCGAGCTTTGTCAGAAGAGAATGCTCTCTTATAATGAACAGGGTCTCCACACAAGGGACAAATTGGGACATCTCGCTAGAGCACTTCGAGGGACGACGTCCAAATTTCCATCACCTATTTCAAAGGCTGTAGGCAATGATAGTCTCTGTCTGTAATATATGTTACAATTCACTTCCCTCACCCTCTCGAGAGATTTAAAAGTTTAATTTACCTGAGAGCCACACTTCTCAGTGGTCTCGATAGGGACAAGAACCGGCGGCTTGTCAAAGGTTCGACATTATTCCTGAGAATTATATTTAGATGACTTTTAAACTGAAGTCATATTTATGAAGCGTCAACTTAACATTGACGGCTTCGTTAAGTTCTTCAAAAGTATTTATTAAGAGAAGAAATGTACAGAAAAGCTTAATTTAAAACTACACTATATAAAACCTGATATAGAAATTCACACTTACTGATCGGTATAAATCAAATGAATAATACGAAAGCTGAAATCTTTTATATTGCTTATGAAATGCTTGGCGTTAAATTTTTCAATTTGTTTCACTTCTCAAAGAAATGTTTACATTTTAAGTAAAAATAAGGTGGTTCCAAAAATCTTTCTGAGAAAATCCATTGTACTGTGTCCAGATAATTAAAATAATTTATAAGCAATGTAGCTATAATTGCTTTGTGTTATATATACTTCTACACCATTTTTTTAATTATTATTACAGCATTGGTAGTGGTGATTCTGTATGGTAGGTATTGAAGACAATCTGAATTTAAGAATAAACAAATATGGATGTGTACTCTGGCTTTGAGATGGTGCTTTTGGTCGCTCAATTGACCAGGGGTCGGCGCCCTCAGCGCTGAGTGGAGGTTCAAGGACCAACTCTTCTTCAGCTCAGGAGAGTGGAGGTGAGGCCATAATTCACTGCTCAGTTTACACAAAGTTTCCTGCTACTTATTTGATATATTTACGAACCTTATGTATCTGAATCGTATATTATGGATTCAAAATGTCTTTATAAGCAATACTATGAATTAATGACTAATCTGACGCAAAATTTTATCGGTTGTGAAATTGGTATTTTAATGTCTTCCAAGATGTTGCCAGAAACTTCACTAAACTTTTCCAATTGTTTTTCTCTCAGAGGATCACGACCTGGCTGATGGTGTACCGGATTACAACTTCGGCAAAAGGAAGTGAATCAAATGGTTCAGATGATGAATCATTCATAAGAACGTTAATTCCAATTTTCCTTGGTAATTAGACATCCTGACTTAAGAGCTATAGGAGAACTGAAAATAAATTGTCTTAATCCTATCCTTCCTTTATAAACGCGCGCGCGTGCACGCGCGCACACACACACACACACAAACACACACACACACACACACACACACACACACACACACACCACACACACAAGTAAGCCTAAGCCTCAGAAACCTAAGTAAGGAGGCATTTAGGGCTCTTTACACTGCCTACGTGAGGCCAGTCTTAGAGTATGCCGCCTCATCATGGAGTTCCCATCTAAAGAAGCACATAATGAAACTGGAAAAGGTTCAGAGGTTTGCAACGAGGCTCGTCCCAGAGCTACGAGGGATGGGGTATGAGGAGCGCATGAGGGAACTGTGCCTTACGACACTAGAGAGAAGAAGGAGGGGGGACATGATAGGAACGTATAAAATACTCAGAGGATTGACAGAGTGGACATAGACGAAATGTCCACGGAATAGTAACAGAACGAGGGGACATGGATGGAAGTTAGAAACTCAGATGAGTCACAGAGATGTAGGAAGTTTTTTTTAGCGTGAGAGTAGGGGAAAATGGAATGCACTTAAGGAACAGGTTGTGGAAGCCAATACTATTCATAATTTTAAAACCAGGTATGATAGGGAAATGGGATAGGAGTCATTGCTGTAAACAACTGATGCTCGAAAGGCGGGATCCAAGAGTCAATGCTCGATCCTGCAGACACATATAGGTGAGTACAAATATATACATATATATTATATATATATTATATATATATATATATATATATATATAATATATTATATATATGTATGTATATATATATATATATATATATATGGAGGTATGTTATATATATATATATATATATATTATATATTATATATAAATATATTATTATATTATATAATATATATACTATATATATATATAATATTATATATATATATATTATATATATATATATATATGCACATTTGTTCACCATGCCAGTTAGTTTAGTTTAGTTCATTTATTATGCACCCCATACCATTCCGTGGGCGGTAGTGGAAAGGGTTACAGAGGCACATAAGCCACCAAACTAGTCTCAGAACTTAGAGGTTATGAGCTACGAGGAAAGGCTAAGGGAGCTAAACCTCACGTCCCTGGAAGACAGAAGAGTAAGGGGAGACATGATAACCACCTACAAAATTCTCAGCGGAATGACAGGGTGGACAAGACGAACTATTTAGCACGGGTGGAACACAAACAAGAGGACACAGGTGGAAATTATGTACCAAAAGAGCCACAGAGACATTGGAAAGAATTTGTTCTGTGTCAGAGTAGTTAACAAATGGAATGCATTAGGCAGTGATGTGGTGGAGGCTGATTCCATACACAGTTTCAAATGTAGATATGATAGAGCAGTAGGCTTAGGAATCTGTACACCTGTTGATTGACAGTTGAGAGGCGGGACAAAGAGTCAAAGTTCAACCCGCAAGCACAACTAGGTAAGTACATATAATATATACACATGCATTTCTACTTACAGTATGTGAAAACTGCTAATTTATAAAGCGTGTGTGAATTCAACTGTCTAGGGACATCTCTGCCAAGATATTCTCACCTCTTACAAATGAGACAACATCCTCCTGCACAAGCAAAAAGTCAAATACTGACAGTTTTTGTTTACCAGATTATGCATTTTTTTAACTTGTCCTTAGTGATATTTAGCGCCTATGATTAGTCCACACACTTGATGGTGCCACATAGCGTTCCCGTTTGGTGTCTTCTTTTGATAATTACTCAGCAGCAGGTTGGGCTGAGCGGGTGGGGGACCACACTCCAGCCGAGTTTGTGCCCAGTGGGTGTTTGCGTCGTCCCCGGCTGCATTCATAATGCCAGGCATTAACTATATATGAGAAAGGTTCTGTTTTGAATTAACAGAATGCTAAAATTGATGAATGCGTCTTGAGGTTCACCGCTGGAGGAATGGACTTGGTTTGAGGGACGAGTTGGGGAATAGTTAATTTAAGGTGAAAATATTGTAAATGGATGGTATAATAATTCAAGGATGGGAGGTAATAATAATAAATAGGAGAAGTAACTTGGCAAATGTATGTGATTTGTACCAGAGAAGTCAATTTCTGCAAGTATCTTGTAGTCTGCCTTCACCTGCACTTATTCTTGGGGAAGACAGACTACAAGTATCTTGTAGTTTTCTCCCCAAGAATAAATGCAGTGACAGATACCCGATGCTTGCTGGGTGTCATTCACAGCTGCAGTCATCTGTGCAGAACTATCATCAAAAGCTTCTCGTGACCGTCCGTGTTTAAAGATATTGCCTTACACGATTCTTGAATAGGCATGCATATCAAGTGTG
>WNGS01004511.1:9515793-9518293 GCA_020271785.1 Procambarus virginalis
GAGAAGGGAGGGTGAAAAGGGATATAGGAAAGTGAGCTTCAAGTTAATGTACTCAACATAGATGGGATTACCAATAAGCAAGTGAACTGGCGGGAAGAGGCGCAAGAAGAAAACCCTGATGTAATAGGACGGAAACAAAATTGTCAGGAGTCATAACAGCGCTATGTTTCCAAAGGACTACTATATATTAAGGAAAGAGAGGGAGGAGAGGAGGTGGAGGAGTGGCCCTGCTGATATGGAAGGACTGGAGTTTTGATGAGATGGAAATTTCGGGCTGTGACGGGTTCAGAGATTAGATAACAGAAACTATAACAATGGGTGGACCTAAGATAATAGTGGCAGTCATTTACAACCCTTCCCTAAATGACAGAAGACCTAGACAGGAGTTTGATAGGAACAACATGGCAACCAGTAATATAATAGAGAGAGTAGCTTCATTTGCCAGCAGGAATGGCTCAAGACTCTTAATTATGGGCGATTTCAACCATGGAAAGATTGACTGGGAGAATGGGGACCCACATGGTGGTGCAGATACATGGAGAGCTAAACTCTTGGAAATGGCAACAAGGAACTTTCTGAGCCAGCACGATAGGGAACCCACTAGAATGATAGATAATGACAAACCAGCTAGACTTGACCTGATATTCACCTTGAATGAGTCAGAAATAAGGGATGTCAAAGTTGAAGCCCCCATAGGAATGAGTGACCACAGTGTATTGACATTTGAGTACTTGGTGGAGGTAGGGATAACCTATCCAAGCATGGGATCGGAAGACTAAATTATCGAATAGGAAAATATGATGAGATGAGGAACTTCCTAAGGGAAATACCATGGGAAACAGAACTTAGAGACAAGCCTGTACAGGATGTGATGAATTATGTCACCCAGAAGTGCCAGGAAGCTGCAGACAGGTTTATCCCAGTCCAAAAAAAGAAAATCGAAAAGCAACAGAAGAATCCATGGTTCAACCAGGAATGTAAGGTAGCAAAGCAACGGAATAAAAGAACATGGAGAAACTACAGAAATAACAGAACACCAGAGAGCAGGGAGAGATACCAGAGGGCCAGGAATGAGTACCTCAGAGTGAGGAGGGAAGCAGAGAGACAGTATGAAATGACAACGCGAGAAAAGCTAAGACCCAACCAAAGCTGCTCCACAGCCGCATCAGGAGGAAAACAGCAGTGAAGGAACAAGTGATGAAACTTAGAAAAGGGGAGAACAGATACACAGAGAATGACAAGGAGGTGTGTGAAGAACTCAACAAGAGATTCCAGGAAGTCTTCACAAAAGAACAAGGAGAAGCCCCTGCACTAAATGAGGAGGAGGCAAACTCAGCAACCTTGGAGGAATTTAACCTCACCAGTGATGAGGTCAAAAGGTGTCTGCTGGAGCTGAATGTGTCAAAGGCTGTTGGGCCTGACAGAATCTTACCATGGATACTAAAGGAAGGTGCAGAAGCACTAAGTGTGTCACTCTCTATGGTGTATAAAACAGGTCACTGGAAACAGGAGACCTACCAGAAAGTTGGAAGACAGCTAACGAAGTCCCAATATACAAAAAGGGTGACAGGCAGCACAAGAGGCATTGAACTACAGGCCAGTTTCCCTAACTTGCATACCATGCAAGGTATGGAGAAGATCGTGAGGAAAAGGCTCGTAGAGCATCTGGAGGGAAATAGCTTTGTAACACACCACCAACATGAGTTCAGAGATGGTAAATCGTGCCTCACAGGTTTAATAGAATTCTATGACCAGGCAACAAAAATTAGGCAAGAAAGAGAAGGGTGGGCAGACTGCATTTTCTTCGACTCCCAGAAAGCCTTTGACACAGTATCCCATAAAAGGCTGTTAAAAATGTTGGAGCAACAGGCAGGAGTAAAAGGTAAGGTGCTCCAGCGGATAAAGGAGTATTTAAGCAACAGGAAACAGCAAGTAATTGTGAAGGGGGGAGACATCAGAGTGGCGAGATGTCACCAGCGGAGTCCCACAGGGCTTTGTACTTGGACCCATCCTGTTTCTAGTATATGTAAACGATCTTCAGGAAGGTATAGACTCATTCCTCTCAATGTTTGCTGATGATGCAAAAAGTATGAGAAGAATCAGCAAACATTGAGAGGAACTCAATTTTGAGGAACATTGAGAAACATTGAGGAACTCAACCACTCATGCATTTTATATTTATTTAATTTCCTGTGATAGATTACACATTGCGTTGCTCATAACATAAATCACTCTAATTACAAATCAAAAGAAAATAAATGTATCACATCTTTAAACCTGCATGACACCTAAGGGTGCCATGTAGCAAGCATTCCCTCTCTGAGCTGCATTGCTTAAGGCGCTGGTACAGGTAACTTGTCACTCTGTGGTCTTCAGTTACACTAATTAGGTTATCACCCATTTTTTTTTTGTTTGGGAACTTCAGTGTACTGTAATTGATCGTGGAATTCAGTCTATTTAACATACACCCTATTGCTGTACTTTCAACTAATTTAGTTAT
>WNGS01004511.1:9520793-9544153 GCA_020271785.1 Procambarus virginalis
CTCATCCAGCAGGATGGAAACGAGAAACCCAACCTAAAGGTCACCCTCAAGTCTCCAGCAGAGGCCACTCTCGCGGCCGACAACGGCCTCAGATATTATGGTGGGGCTTGCACACCCTACCAGATCGAAAGGCAACGGTATTACTGCCTACGACAGTGCTTCAGGTACTATCAATACACCCACTATGCTCAGAAATGCGCAAGCCCCGAGCAGAAATGCAGCATCTGTGCAGAAAACCACCATTACATGGACTGCCGGGTCGTATTCCAGCGTTGCCTACTGTGTAATGAAGCCCACACCGCCGTCTCATCGGTCTGCCCCACGAGCGACGCACCGCGCAACTATTGGAAAAGCAGCAACCGCGGCAGCAGTCCATCGCAGACCCAGACGACACCACCCAACCAGGCTAACCAATCATCGACCCAGACGTCGTCACTCTCACCTACAACACCACCCACCATCGACAGTCCTGTGGCTGCCCTCATCCATTTAACAACAATTTTCTCGGGCGAGGTTATCAGATTGCAGTACAAAATACTCAACGAACTCTACGAAGAGAACAAGCTACCGACCATCAAAATATCTGAGGTTACGCTCAACAGATACACTGCTCCTCCAGAGGAGAAGTGTATCAGCACCTCACGGCCAGCACCTCACCTAATCAGCCAAGCAATACGTCTTCGGCCTCGGCTAACGGACCCGGCAATACCAGAGTCATAACGCCTGGTTCAGTGCCAATAGCAAAAGCCACAACAGATCCAGATCAGGGAGCCCTCTCCACTGCCCCAGAGACAGAAACCACACTCCCATCCGACGACGAAGAGGTTTCAGTAGAACCCTCTAACATCACCACCAGTGCAGCTGATATACAAACCGCTCCCGTCTCCACTCACACCAGAAGTGGCATCTCTTTATGCCACTTCCAGTTTACTCCACGCGATCATGGCCGCGCGGAACTTGCCAGAACGCCAGAAGTACGCGGATTCATCTCCTCTGCCCTGAGGGACCTATGTAACCTGGCAAAACATGAAGACTCCGACCCTAGCAATAGATCAACGATTGAATTCCTCGATACATCCGACTGCCCAAACCCCGACCAGCAGTGAGAGTAGCAACACGACATCAGCGAGCCAAAAACGCCAAATTAACAAAGAAAAAATAGCCTTCATCACCGCCCTAATTAAGGCAGCCGCCTTCTTTCCCCTCTTTAGGGGGATAGGGACCAAATTTTGCCTGTTTGGAATTGGAGGTTGCCATGTCCGCCACTGTGAAGATCGACGTAGAAGACAGAAGACTTCAGCATCACAGAAGAAAGAAGGCTCCAGCTCCATAGAAGAAAGAAGACTCCACGACACAAGAGGACAGCTGTCCTCTTGTGTCGTGCCATGCAGCTGGGTTTACCCATGCTCTGTCTTTCCGACTTCGACGCTTCCGTTCACCGGCTGTTCTTCAGCTATACCCACTTCCCCGCCCACCTGAAGGGTATCTTGTTCTATATCTCATTGTTGACACGGTATGTGTGTGTGTGTGTGTGTGTGTGTGTGTGTGTGTGTGTGTGTGTGTGTGTGTGTGTGTGTGTGTGTGTGTGTGTGTGTTGGCTGTGATCGTGTCACCATGGTGGAGACGGAGGGCCGAAACTCTCCCATCATTAAGGTGAATATTGTCTATCGTTGGAAAAGAGTTGCCCAAACGCTTGTGGACTTATTAAATATGCACACTCTGTAACAATTAATAAACCACTATATCATAGTCTCCTCTATCTATTTGTAAATAAAAATTATTATTATTATCATTATTATTATTATTATTATTATTATTATTATTATTATAGTATTATTATTATTATTATTATTTTTTTATATTGTTGTTATTATTATTGTAATTATTATTATTACTGTTATTATTGTTATTATTATTATTATTATTATTATTATTATTATTATTATTATTATTATTATTATTATTATTATATATTGAGTGAATTTAATTTTTTTTTTGTAATACAGTTTTTCATATTTTAGTTTGTAATTTGTGATGATTGTCAATGGTTTTGGTTACTGAGACTGGCATTAGTCTCTTCCAGTCATATGTGCTGCTGTGTGTTGCACATAGTGTGAAGAGCGAGTCCATATAAGTGAGGCTTGCGTATTTATAAGTTATCATATTTACCACATTACCATAAAACACTTTAACGCTTTTCTAGATAATATCGCTTTTAGTTTCATTCACCCGGGCTGCAGGAGTCTCGAACCCTGGGCCCAACGCATGTGAGGCCCAAGCACTATCGACTGGGCTGTGAGTAGCGTTAATAAGGAACGTTTTTGTATCGCTTTTAGTACATGAGTTTGACACCCCATAGGGTCAAGAGGCATCAAACCAGGCTGGCGTTGTATACGAGATCAGCGCCCACGATGGGGACCAGGAGAACACCAACAATACTGTTCTCACCTACGAAGTGCTAAGTACTGGAAGGGACGGCAGTATAGACAGTATCAGCTTGTTTGAAGCGGTTAACAAGAATAGGACGTCTCAAGGTCTTACCCAGTTCTTCTGCACGTAAGTCGATATTTTGTCTTCAGGATATAAAATTGAGAAATTCCTTACACACACACACACACACACACACACACACACACACACACACACACACACACACACACACACACTCACACACACACACACACACACACACACACACACACACACACACACACAGTAGGGGACGCACTAGGGGACACAGGTGGAAGCTGAGTGCCCAAATGAGCCACAGAGATATTAGAAAGAACTTTTTTAGTGTCAGAGTGGTTGACAAATGGAATGCATTAGGAAGCGATGTGGTGGAGGCTGACTCCATAAACAGTTTCAAGTGTAGATATGATAGAGCCCATTAGGCTCAGGGAACTGTACACCTGTTGATTGACGGTTGAGAGGCGGGACCAAAGAGCCAGAGCTCAACCCCCGCAAGCACAACTAGGTGAGTACAACTAGGTGAGTACACACACACACACACACACACACACACACACACACACACACACACACACACACACACACACACACACACACACGGCGGACTGCATTTTCTTGGATTGTCCGAAAGCCTTTGACACAGTCCCCCATAAAAGGCTGGTACATTAGCTGGAGAGACAGGCAGGTGTAACTGGTAATGTGCTCCAATGGATAAAGGAGTACCTAAGCAATCGGAAGAAGAGAGTTACAGTGAGGGGTGAGACCTCAGATTGGCGTGAAGTCATCAGTGGAGTCCCACAGGGCTCTGTACTCGGTCCTAACCTGTATCTGATATACGTAAATGATCTCCCAGAGCGTATAGACTCATTTCTCTCAATGTTAGCTGATGACGCCATAATTATGAGAAGGATTAAGACAGAAGAGGACAGTTTGAGGCTTCAAGAAGACCTAGACAAACTGAGGGAATGGTCGAACAAATAGTTGTTAGAGTTTAACCCAAACAAATGCAATGTAATGAAGATAGGTGTAGGGAGCAGGAGGTCAGATACAAGGTATCATCTGGGAGATGAAACTCTTCAAGAGTCAGAGAGAGAGAAAGACTTGTGGGTTGATATCACGGCAGACCTATCACCTGAAGCCCATATCAAGAGAATAACATCAGCGGCATATGCCAGGTTGGCCAACATAAGAACGGCATTTAGAAACTTGTGTAAGGAATCATTCAGAACTTTGTATACCACATATGTCAGACCAATCCTGGAATATGCAGCTCCAGCATGGAGTTCATATCTAGTCAAGGATAAGATCAAACTGGAAAAGGTTCAAAGGTTTGCCACCAGACTAGTACCAGAGCTGAGAGGTATGAGCTACGAGGAGAGACTACGGGAATTAAACCTCACGTCGCTGGAAGACAGAAGAGTTAGAGGGGACATAATCACCACATACAAGATTCTCAAAGGAATTGATAGGGTAGATAAAGACAGACTATTTAACACAAGGGGCACACGCACTAGGGGACACAGGTGGAAATTGAGTGCCCAAATGAGCCACAGAGATATTAGAAAGAACTTTTTTTTAGTGTCAGAGTTGTTGACAAATGGGATGCATTAGGAAGTGATGTGGTGGAGGCTGACTCCATACACAGCTTCAAGTGTAGATATGATAGAGCCCAATAGGCTCAGGAACCTGCAGACCAGTTGATTGACAGTTGAAAGGCGAGACCAAAGAGCCAGAGCTCAACCCCCGCAAGCACAAATAGGTGGGCAACTCCAGCAACTGTGTGTGTGTGTGTGTGTGTGTGTGTGTGTGTGTGTGTGTGTGTGTGTGTGTGTGTGTGTGTGTGTGTGTGTGTGTGTGTGTGTGTGTGTGTGTGTGTGTGTGTGTGTGTGTGTGTGTGTATATGTGAATAGATACTGTATCTATATAAATAAAAATGTAAATGTTCGTTTGTTCAAAATCACTAATCACCGAAAGTTCTTCACCGATTGCTTTGAAATTTTCACACAACGTTCCATTCTCATCCGAGCGGATTTTTATATACTGTACATACTATATAGATGTCACGTCTGTGACGGGGAGAACATGACTTTTTTGGAAAAACTGTTTTTTTCATATGTTTTTCATGTGAGGGAAATCTTCGATACCTCTTTACCGATTGCTTTATATTGTATATAGAAGTAATTGGTTGAATTTATTCAATATAATTTTCTTACACAGATTGCGTGCAACGAGGAACTTGACGGAGTTGCAAGGACTCTATGATATTGAGATTATGGTAAGGTTCATGTTGTTGTCTTCTTATACTACTACTACAGCAACGATGCCCAAACACTTCTACATGGCACACACAGTTTAAGTTAGGAACATTGCAGAATGTATAAACAGATAAGGAAACTGCAGGAGGCCTATTGTCTCCATCGAGATAGCTCTTATTTATATCCACTTAGACACATCTGTGTATATGTCTAACTTACGCTTTAAACAACCCAGCGATCACAGGTCTAATACGTTACCTCGTAGTTTGTTCCGTAAATCATCAACCCAATTTCCAAGCCAGTATTTACCCAGGTCTTTCCTGACGCTACACTTATCCAATTTATTTCCATTTATGCAGTGCGCATTATAGCATATATGGTATATAAGAATTATCCTTGGTACTTTCTGCCTCGTGTTACGGCTCACTTCACTGTGTTTAGTGTGGTGTGTGTTACTGGACGTGGGTCAGTGCTCTCCCCAGTACCACCAAGCTGCTATGGTGTATTGCTGCTGTATTACCCGAGCCTGTGCTGCATATTACTCTGTATTACACCAGCATGTATTTCCGTATTGTGTATTAGTCTTGTAGACCAGACCACACACTAGAAAGTGAAGGGCCGACGACGTTTCGGTCCGTCCTGGATCATTCTCAACCGTCCTGGACCACAATCGACTTGAGAATGGTCCAGGACGGACCGAAACGTCGTCGTCCCTTCACTTTCTAGTGTGTAGTCTGGTCAACATATTTCAGCCACGTTATTGTGACTCATCGCCTGTATTAGTCTTGAGGTTGAAGGCTTTCTGCTGATCTAGAAATATAGGGACTGTGTCCACTTACTCCTCTCCTCGATGTTAACCAAGTCATCCTCTCCTGCACCGGATACCCGGCCCACTGGTCCTTTATATGGAGTACACCGATCGCTTCTACGTTCTCGGCTCACAGTCGAGTGATCCGGGTTTCATTATTAGGCAAGACAGAAACGGTTGGGTACTTTTCACCTGATGTCTCTGTGAATAGATAAATAGGTAGCTAGGAGTCAGGCAATTGTTGTGGGTGGCATTGTGAAGGTCAGTAGTTGATCTAGTGGGCCCGTGATGAGCCCGAGCCTAGGCTTCCTGACTCCAGCAACCGGAATTATAATCTTGCACGTGCTGCTCAGAGTTGCAAAGAAGCCTTCCACCAGACTCTGGCAAGATGAACTTATCTTGATTGGGCTAAAAGTAGCGAATTGGGCTACTTTTGACAGCTCTGCGCTCCTAAATTTTTAATTTTTTACCGACTTTTGGGGCTAATTTGGGAATCAGTTGGGCTAATTTGGGCTACTAATGTTAAGATAGTCAGTGACATTATTTATGCATTTATAATGAAATGTGTATAAATCACAGCTGCGTCCAACTGCCTGATTGATCAGACAACGAAAGAAAGCCTGGTCAGAGACTGGGCCTCTGGGGACGTTGATCCTAGGAAAGAAAAAGTAACCGCAGGGTAAGGTAAGCCTCCCCGGGGGCGATAGACTTCCCAACCTTAGTTGCTATTAATGCTACACCCCGGGTAATGTCTGGGCAAGCAATCCATCCTCATGACATTATAGTACTGAACTATTTGGAGGAAAGTACCAATATGTAGTGATGGTCCACCAGTAAACCAGTTACATATGAGTAGACACATATTGTGTGTGAAAACATTTGTTTCTTTTTTCGATATTATAAAGCTAAACACAGTAGGATTTTACCTCAGTTTATGGGACTAGGTTCAGTCACAAGCACTGTACCTCTGAAGCCTTGTATCAACATCTCAAAGATTATTTTGGCTGCATTGGAGTGGATTTGAAGCAGCGTCTTGCACGGGCGGGGCATCTACACTGTGTGCACCTCATCTCTCATTTTACACTGTGATGTAAAAGGATATCCCGTATTTGTTTCTTATCAGATGCCCGTCATTCCTTGCATTTGGTCTGTTTTCACGCATCTGACGAATTACCTTCCAGCGCCGACTTCATGATAAGAGAAAGCTACAGCTGGTTCCATAGATCTTCATTGAGGAGAGAAAGCTATCGAGAGATTTACAGACTTATAAATGATGGGAAAGATTCCTTACAGTTGATACCCTTGTCAAGAACACGATGGTTGGCAAGGCACAATAGTGTAGAGTGGTTGTTAGATCAGTGGGATTCTTGAACAACTCCTTACCAAATCGCTTCTTCCCCTTGTGATAAGTATGTTGCAAGACATCTATTTTCAATGTACTCTGATCCTACCAATAAGCTATATTTCACATTCCTTAAACCAATCCTAAATTATTTTGAAAGGATGAATTGACTTTATCAAAAAGATGAAGCAGATCAGTGTAGCCTAAACGTACTTCACTCTTATAATACTCTGAAAGATCGGGCGTCCTGATGATGCAAAGGTTCATGTTAATTTGGACTTTAATTACATTTATCTGCCCCTGGAGAAAGAGGACCTTGGTTACGAATATTCTACACTTCTGGCCACTGACAGACACAACAATGCTATAAACCAGGAATACCTTCAAAATGTTCACTAAAAATGCCATACATTTTTAGTGAAAGCTTGCAAAGAGCATCTTTCTCGTATTCCCAGTAATGCTGAAACTTTCAAAAAAGTGAAAAATCTGTCACCTAGCATATGCCTTAGCCAGATACGGCCACCATTTTCAGAACTTTCATAAGTTCAGCTGACCAGTCTAAGCTTAGTGAAATTGAAAGTCTGCGTCGTCTACTGTTAACAAATGACGCGCCAACACCTGTGAGGGACAAATTCCAACGTCTGGATCGTCATATTGGACCAAGACAAAATGGTTAAGAACGCTGCTGGAGAGCCCAGGCTCATTGACCTCACTGAGATTACATTGAAAATACACAGCTTACCAATCATAATGCCCAGGGTTAAACGAGTATTTCGAGAGTAACGTCTGTGAAAACTAACTGAGAAATCGGATGGAACTATTGCTTTTGACATCAATCTTGAGATTCAAAACATATCTTGAAGAAAAAGACACTTGTTGCTTATCATGTGAACTACGGATGTCAGTGATAAACTGTGGCTCTGCAATATACAAGAATGAGGGTGTGGATGAGACAAAGAAGATCTTTGATAATCTTCAACTGTGAAGACGTGGTGAGACTCCACACCAATATAATAAAAAAAACATGATAATTGGATAACTTACTAATATTTGCTGCATGAAACATAATTTATGAGGTAGATTCAGGTAATTATGCTTAATGCAGTAAATATCAGTAAGTTATCCAATTATCACGCTTTTTGACAAATGACTCTTCCCCACCTTCCGACTCCGACTCTATCCCTGCAACCCGTTCTCGCACTTGCTTACAGTCAATATTGGCTTATTTAATAAGTGCATATGTGACATACTAATTGATTGTGAATATTTTAGTTTACCTTGAAAAGCTTCATAGAAAACACCGACCTCACCTAACCTTCTTAGTATGTTAAGATAAGCATCTTATTGCTTCTTATTTAATCCCTGCGTCCTCTCCCATTTCGGTGGTCGAGCTCCCTGTCCCAGCTATGGTGGTTCTCTTGGTCCTTGATTTACTCTCGGTTACTGCCCTTGGTGAGGTGCGCTCCCCTTCCCCTCGCCTCCTCTCTTTTCTCCCCCCCCCCCCCTCGCCCCTGATTTCTTGACCGCCCCTCTCTTATGTCTCCTCCCAATCCGGACTCTGTCCGTCCACCTTTGGTCCATCTTCCTGCTCCCTTGCCTCCATCGTCCTTGTTAGATTTACCTATGCCCCGTAACCTCGATTTTACTGATCTTGATCTTACTTAGTATCCTGTGGTGTTTGCTTTTGTTTCTTCCTTGTCTTTATTCTGTTTTTAATTTTTCACAATGTCTATTTTTTTAATGGAATATTCGTGGATTTTATGCCAACTTCCATGAACTCCAACTTTGATAACACAGTTTCAGCACTTTGTGTTTGTCTCCAGGAACCCATGCTCGGTGCTCGTCCTGGTCACTCATGGTTATTACTTTCTCTCGCCCCCCCCCTATCAGCCTTTGGTGGGGCCCATAACTCTATTGCTCTCTGATTCCTACTGATATTCTTTCGCCTCCCCCCCCTACTTTTTCAGAGACACATTCAGTGTTCTGCGGTTCGTATCTGTGTGAGAAAAATGGTATACAGTCTGTTCCATTTATCTCCCCCCAAATGTCCACGTTCTTTTCCTTATCTTAAACAACTGTTAGACTCCTTACCGGAAATGTGTTCTGTTGGGTGATTTTAACGGTCGGCATAACTGTAGGGTAATGCTCCGTAGTGTTACCTAGAGTGTTACCTTGTAGGGTAACACTCGGCGCCGTCTTCTCGAACCATTGTCGTCTCTTCTTCCCTGTCTCTTCTGAATTCGGGTGAACTCATTCATGTGGACTCCCGCATTCACACCCTCTCCTGTCTTGATCTTTCTCTCTGCTCGTCGTCTCTTTACTTAGATTTCACGTGGCGGGTTCTTGATGACCTCCATAACAGTGATCATTCCCCATTCTGTTACCTTTTTCTCTTTCACCCTTCCCTCTCCTTCCCTAGGAGCAGTTTGCCAAGGCTGACTGGAATCTATCATACCATTACTCATACATCATATCATACCATCTATCATACATTACTGGGGAATACCACCTGGAATGGTGGTATCCCCCAGGGATGACCTTAGTGGCATCCCCAGGGTTACCCTGATGGCATCACCAGGGCAGTATTATCAAAACATACATGTGTTTTGCTACCCAAATTAATATATTAGAAGCGTAATTGTTTCTGCTCCGTCTCTCCCACCAATGACAGGCGAAGGACACGGCGTCCCGCCCCTCAATGGGACGTCGCAGACCATACGGCTGAAGATAGAGGACGCCAACGATAACACACCGACGTTCAGATTCGAAGACTGCGTCGTTGACGACGTTCCGACCGTCCGCATGCAAGAGGTGAGGGCGAGCTAGTGGCTCTTGGTTCATTGATCAGGTGTTCCAAAGACGTGCAACTTCCGCTATGTCAAAATTCGTTGGTTTTTTCATAAAGGTATTCATGCTGGAGCTGTATATGTTAATCTGTGCATCTGTTTGTCTACTGTCTCTGTGTATCTGCCTGTCTACTGTCTCTCTGTATCTGCCTGTCTACTGTCTCTCTGCATCTGCCTGTCTACTGTCTCTCTGCACCTGCCTGTCTACTGTCTCTCTGCATCTGCCTGTCTACTGTCTCTCTGCACCTGCCTGTCTACTGTCTCTCTGCATCTGCCTGTCTACTGTCTCTGTGTATCTGCCTGTCTACTGTCTCTCTGCATCTGCCTGTCTACTGTCTCTCTGCACTGCCTGTCTACTGTCTCTCTGCATCTGCCTGTCTACTGTCTCTCTGCATCTGCCTGTCTACTGTCTCTCTGCATCTGCCTGTCTACTGTCTCTCTCCATCTGCCTGTCTACTGTTTCTCTGCACCTGTCTGTTCACTGTCTCTTTCATCTGTCTGTCTACTGTATCTATGGATATATCTGTCTACTGTCCCTGTTCATATGTCTGTCTACTGTCCTTGTGCATGTTTGTTTGCTGTCTCTGTGCATCTGTCTGTTTACCTTTCTTCTACATTTGTTTATTTACTGTCCCTGTACATCTGTCTGTATACTGTCTCTGCGCATCTGTCCATCTTTTCATCATTGTTTATCTGTCCATCTTTTATCATTGTTTGTCTGTCTGTCTACTATCCCTGTATATCTGTCTGTCTACTGTCCCTCTTCATCTGTTCATTCACCCTATTAGGCGGAATCTGTCTTCAAGTAATAAAGTTAATGTGAAGAACTATTTAGCTTTTAGGGATCATCGGAAGGCGCAGTTATGTTTCTTAGGGTATTACTGACTCTTATATATAATAGGGTAATGTTCTCCTCTTTAGTGGGCTCTTTAATAGGGGGGTGGAGGCCTACAGAGAGGAAGGGGGAAGGGGAAGAGCTAGATTTAGAACGAGAAAGAAAAGAAGATGATTATTGTGGTCACCTGTTCACTCTGGCTAATGTTTCAATGTTCCCGCCATTACGGCGGCGTGTTCTTCCCGCCGGGGTCGACCAGGGCGCGTACGTGAGCGGGCAAGACGTCTCCTGCACCACTGACAGCGGCGAGGGCACGATCTTCAAGATCTACGTTGACGACGCCGACCTGGGCCTCAACAAGGAGGTGACGGTGGACATTGACCTCGATAAAACACAAGCTGAAGGAACCACTGATGGTATGACAATGGTTTTGGCTTCTCATTTTGTATAATGTGCCGATGAAAGTATTATTAAGGCGTATTATTTGAGCATGTCATTGTAGCGTAGTGGTAAGACACTCGCCTGGCGTTTCGCGAGCGCTCTGTCCTGGATTCGTATCCCGGCCTGGGAGGAGTCAATCTTTAACTGTTGCCTCTGTTTACCAATCAGTAAAATGGAACGATTTGTCGGGTCGTATTCCGGGAACATAGGATTAACCTGCTCGAAACCTGAACATAGGATGACCTGCTCGAAACATCCTATGTTTCCTGAACATAGGATGACCTGCTCGAAACATCCTATGTTTCCTGAACATAGGATGACCTGCTCGAAACATCCTATGTTTCCTGAACATAGGATGACCTGCTCGAAACATCCTATGTTTCCTGAACATAGGATGACCTGCTCGAAACGCTTCGCGTGCTGGTGGCTGTACAAGATTGTCACAACTCTTGTATAGAAAAATAAAAAATAAAAACATATGTCATGAATGTCAGTGTTTATGACGTGACCAGAAGTTGTAGTTTCATGGTCTACCAGTATTTGTAGTGTGTGTATTTACTATTATTATTTACTATTTGTGTCTGCAGAATCGAGCTATTAGCTCTTGGACCCTGCCTTTTTAACCAATTTATTTCCTGTATTATATCTACTACATGTTTCTTTGTAGAGGTTAGAGTGACACTCTAACACATACACATACACACACACACACACACACACACACACACACACACACACACACACACACACACACACACACACACAGAGTGTGTGTGTGTGTGTGTGTCAAAGGAAAGCCTTTGACACAGTACCGCATAAGAGGCTGGTACATAAGCTGGAGAAACAGGCTGGTAGGGTAACAGGTAGGGCACTCCAGTGGATAAGGGAGTACCTAAGCAATAGGAAGCAGAGAGTTACAGTGAGAGGTGAGACCTCAGATTGGCGTGAAGTGACCAGTGGAGTCCCACAGGGCTCTGTACTCGATCCTATCCTGTTTCTGATATATGTAAATGATCTCCCGGAGGGTATAGATTCATTTCTCTCATTGTTTGCTGACGATGGTAATTATGAGAAGGATTAAGACAGAGGAGGACAGCTTGAGGCTTCAAGAAGATCTAGACAAGCTGCAGGAATGGTCGAACAAATAGTTGTTAGAGTTTAACCCAAGCAAATGTAATGTAATGAAGATAGGTGTAGGGAGCAGGAGGCCAGATACTAGGTATCATCTGGGAGGGAGCAGGAGGCCAGATACTAGGTATCATCTGGGAGGGAGCAGGAGGCCAGATACTAGGTATCATCTGGGGAGATGAAATTCTTCAAGAGTCAAAGAGAGAAAAAGACCTGGGGGTTGATATCACGCCAGACCTGTCCCCTGCAGCCCATATCAAGAGGATAACATCAGCGGCATATGCTAGGCTGGCCAACATAAGAACGGCATTCAGAAACTTGTGTAAGGAATCATTCAGAACTTTGTATACCACATATGTCAGGCCAATCCTGGAGTATGCAGCCCCAGCATGGAGTCCGTATCTAGTCAAGGATAAGACTAAACTGGAAAAGGTTCAAAGGTTTGCCACCAGACTAGCACCCGAGCTGAGAGGTATGAGCTACGAGGAGAGACTACGGGAATTAAACCTCACTTCGCTGGAAGACAAAAAGAGTTAGGGTTGACATGATCACCACATTCAAGATTCTCAAGGGAATTGATAGGATAGATAAAGACAGGCTCTTTAACACAAGGGACCACAGGTGGAAACTGAGTTCCCAAATGAGCCACAGAGATATTAAAAAGAACCTTTTGTGTCAGAGTAGTTAACAGATAGAATGCATTAGGAAGTGATGTGGTGGAGGCGCTCTGAACCCTTACGAGGTTGTTTATAACCAATAATAACCTTGGGTTATGATATTTAAAAGCTAGTAAACCGTTTAATAAATTGGAAACTATGACGCCACGAAATACGAAAGATGTACTGGTTTAGAAAGTGGTTGTGTAAGTTCCTGAGGAGTCGAGACACTGGTCACTAAGTTTCCTTGCTATTGTTACAGGTGTTGGACAGATGAAGTCGTTCATCATGCATGACAAGGGCGGCTTCTACACCCTGCAGGTGACGGAGCCTATTGACAAGGACAGAGGCTCAGCGTACAATGTGAGGCTTCCTTTTGTGTTACGGTGTACTGTGGTGGTGATGTGTGTCTGTGTTCACTATACTGTGGCGGTGATGTGTGTGTGTGTTCACTATACTGTGGTGGTGATGTGTGTCTGTGTTCACTATACTGTGGCGGTGATGTGTGTGTGTGTTCACTATACTGTGGTGGTGATGTGTCTCTGTTCACTATACTGTGGTGGTGATGTGTGTCTGTTCACTATACTGTGGTAGTGATGTGTCTCTGTTCACTATACTGTGGTGGTGATGTGTCTCTGTTCACTATACTGTGGTGGTGATGTGTCTCTGTTCATTATACTGTGGTGGTGATGTTGTGTAGTGGATGAGGTGCAGTGGATGAGGTGTAGTGGATGAGGTGTAGTGGATGAGGTGCAGTGGATGAGGTGTAGTGGATGAGGTGCAGTGGATGAGGTGTAGTGGATGAGGTGCAGTGGATGAGGTGTAGTGGATGAGGTGTAGTGGATGAGGTGCAGTGGATGAGGTGCAGTGAATAAGGTGTAGTGGATGAGGTGCAGTGGATGAGGTGTAGTGGATGAGGTGCAGTGGATGAGGTGTAGTGGATGAGGTGCAGTGGATGAGGTGCAGTGGATGAGGTGTAGTGGATGAGGTGTAGTGGATGAGGTGCAGTGGATGAGGTGTAGTGGATGAGGTGCAGTGGATGAGGTGCAGTGGATGAGGTGTAGTGGATGAGGTGCAGTGGATGAGGTGTAGTGGATGAGGTGTAGTGGATGAGGTGCAGTGGATGAGGTGTAGTGGATGAGGTGTAGTGGATGAGGTGTAGTGGATGAGGTGCAGTGAATAAGGTGTAGTGGATGAGGTGCAGTGGATGAGGTGTAGTGGACAAATACAAATATTTATAAGAGAAAGGAACGGTGCTAACCGCCTGAACCATCGGGGATCGAACCCCGACCCAGAACAAGACAAGCGCGTCGCTCCTAATCCCTCCAAGTGATCTGATATGATGAAGGGAAGGGAACTATCAGAGGGAAAGCGCCAAGCCATCACGAATATATAGGAGCGACTATATAGGATATTCATGCCAGCTCTGATTGGATGAGCTGTAATGAATATCCAGATTATCCCCCGCCCCCCATGTATAGCTTTAACATAATGCTAAATGAATGTGCATGATTTTCCTATCACAATATTTGCCTACATCGCAGCTGGCCCTGCACGTGGTGGACAAAGGAACGCCGCCACTACAGAGCTGGGCGCTCGTCAGAGTCATCGTCACTAACGTGTTCGAGTACCCGCCTTATTTCTGTACCCTCGGCCAGTGTACGCAGACTCTCTATATGATTGGTAAGTTATACTCACCCTCGGCCAGTGTGCGCAGACTCTCTATATGATTGGTAAGTTATACTCACCCGCGGCCAGTGTGTGCAGACTCTCTATATGATTGGTAAGTTATACTCACCCTCGGCCAGTGTGCGCAGACTCTCTATATGATTGGTAAGTTATACTCACCCGCGGCCAGTGTGCGCAGACTCTCTATATGATTGGTAAGTTATACTCACCCTCGGCCAGTGTGCCCAGATTCTCTATATGATTGGTAAGTTATACTCACCCTCGGCCAGTGTGCGCAGACTCTCTATATGATTGGTAAGTTATACTCACCCTCGGCCAGTGTGCGCAGACTCTCTATATGATTGGTAAGTTATACTCACCCTCGGCCAGTGTGCGCAGACTCTCTATATGATTGGTAAGTTATACTCACCCTCGGCCAGTGTGCGCAGACTCTCTATATGATTGGTAAGTTATACTCACCCGCGGCCAGTGTGTGCAGACTCTCTATATGATTGGTAAGTTATACTCACCCGCGGCCAGTGTGCGCAGACTCTCTATATGATTGGTAAGTTATACTCACCCTCGGCCAGTGTGCGCAGACTCTCTATATGATTGGTAAGTTATACTCACCCGCGGCCAGTGTGCGCAGACTCTCTATATGATTGGTAAGTTATACTCACCCGCGGCCAGTGTGCGCAGACTCTCTATATGATTGGTAAGTTATACTCACCCGCGGCCAGTGTGCGCAGACTCTCTATATGATTGGTAAGTTATACTCACCCGCGGCCAGTGTGCGCAGACTCTCTATATGATTGGTAAGTTATACTCACCCTCGGCCAGTGTGCGCAGACTCTCTATATGATTGGTAAGTTATACTCACCCGTGGCCAGTGTGCGCAGACTCTCTATATGATTGGTAAGTTATACTCACCCTCGGCCAGTGTGCGCAGACTCTCTATATGATTGGTAAGTTATACTCACCCTCGGCCAGTGTGCGCAGACTCTCTATATGATTGGTAAGTTATACTCACCCTCGGCCAGTGTGCGCAGACTCTCTATATGATTGGTAAGTTATACTCACCCACGGCCAGTGTGTTCTGGCCGCGGGTGAGTATAACTTCCAAGTGTTGAAAGTAAAAACTGGCAAATACAATATGTTTATATGTAATTTTCATTTATTATGAATATGATAATGAGGATGTGTTGAAACAGACACGAAAGCGCTCAAGTATTTCATGTTTAATTTTTATATTTCATCAGATGTTAATTTCTTGGTGATTTACACACGTGTGTATCTGAGTATAATATATGAAGAAACACTAGATCACTTAATCTTTCCGTTTGTATTGTTCGACGTCTCGTCAACAATGTGACATCTTCAGGAGTACACTGTTGAACTGACACAGCTTTACTGATCTTACCAGAGTGATTGACTGATGAAGATTATGCCACCCGAGAGGTGGCACGGGAATGAATAAGTGGTAGATTTTTTGGAGTGAATGTGGTCTTTGGTCGTGAGAGGATATACTGTGTTTTGAGCTCGCAATCGTCAGACCTTACTATATGGCTGCTATCGCGGGGGAGGATACTGTTTGACAGTATTGATGAAGGTGTCCAGCTGCTGGACACCTTTTTTGACCAGAAGAGTGGCAGTGTTGATGCTACAAGATTCAGGGGACTCTTAAAGCTCTTCTAAGGTAGTTGGTTGCTTCACATTCCAGGAGGATCTTACAGGGTTGATGCTATTGTTTTAGATTTAGGTACTCAGAACGAAATGTCCATGTAGCACGGGCTATGGTGAGCCCCGTAATTGAGTTCGGTTATTCGCGATAACCTTGTTACTGTGATATTTAGGTCAAAGTTTTAATGGAGGTGGGGATTCCTCCTTTTTCCCTGTTTCTTTTCGCTTCTGTTTTAGTGCATTGGTTTTAGTCTTGTTTTAATAACATTATCTTGGTGGCGGATGTAGGTGCAGAATGATCACGAGTGAGTCCCATTCCTTAACGGCTTTTCTAATCATTGTAGTGGCTGTGGAATGTGCATCTAATGCAGCTGCTGTTGTTGGATTAATGTTTAGTTTGATGCGCAGGGCTTCAGTCGCTTCACATTCCAGTAAGTAGTACAATAGTGGGCGCCTCTGCTTCTGTTCCACAGATATGACACTCTTTAACTATTGGGTTTATTACCTCCCAGCAGCACTTGTAACCAAGTCTGAGTCTGTGTATGGCTACTGCAATGTCTCTGGATATCTTTTTGTCAGGCTTGAAAGAGTAGTACCCAGTGGCTTGTTCGTACCATATCGCAGTGATCTTCCTTCCGCTACTTTGGCTCTGTGGCGACTTTTGATAGTTGGGAGTATTCTCTTCTTGATTTGCTCCTTAATCTGTGAAAAACTTGGAGGTATTTGAACCTGTACAACAGGTAGAGCAGTGGCAGTTTTTGCTAGTGAGTCTGCCTTTTCATTACCATCTATGCCAGTGTGACTTGGTATCCAATTTAGGGTGATTGACAGCCCTTGATCATGGGCTTCTTTTCCTATATGTTGGATTTCTGTGAGGAGTTGTATATTATCTGTGTGCTGACTGGCTAACAATGCCTGGAGCGAAGATTTAGAGTCAGTATGAATGACGACATTCTGTAAATTATTATTAATTGCATAATTAATGGCCTCTTTCAGGGGATATAATTCTGTTTGCAATGTTGAGCACCCACTATTCATGCTCCAATAAGCCTTCATGGTTGGTAGTGTAAACTGCTGCCCCAACAGAACCTCTTTCTTGATCAAATGATCCGTCTGTGAAGATGTGAGTCGTTGTCGGTCTTGAGATGCTTTCCATCTGTTATTCCATGATTGCTTTGAGCCTCTACAAGTCACATGCTGATTTTTTAACTGGTAATCCTTCAATGATTATCTTTAGACTCGATTCTTCCCATGGAGGAGGCTGCCGAAAGTGGTGATATGGTCTATCTTCTCCTTTGTTTTTAATGGTCCATTTCAAGTCCACTTTCTCAAGAATCTTGACCAGATTATCCGTCCATGTACTTGTTCTATATTGAAAGTTTCTCTGAAGCGATCTATGTATGCTATCTTTGACTGACAGTCTGGCGGTGGTTCCAACAAGTTTTGCTGTTATGGTGGCTATCCTTTGTTTGATCCTGTTTTCTAATGCTGGTAAGTTGGTTTCCATTCTCAGATTCTCTCGATGCGTCCATATAGGTGCTCCCAGTATTGTTCTGAGAGCATCATTTTGAGACTTCCAGTTTCTCCCAATGGTTATCACTGAGGGATGTAAGCGCAGGAGCAGCATAATCAATGAATGACCTAACTGCTTGAACGTAGTACATTTTGAGTACTGGTAGAGATGCACCCTCTCTAAGACTTTCCAGGGAGCGCAAAACTGAGTTTCTGGCTTTACAACGTTGTCGAAGATATTAAATTTCTTGAGTGAATTTCAACTGGCTTTCTATAATGACTCCTAGGTGTTGAAAAGAGGTAACCCACTCAATTTCTTGTCCTTGTATTGCGAGTCTGATGTCTTGAGTTCTCATTTTAACGGCCATAGCTTTGGTTTTATTGCTGTTTATTTTCATTGCTATGTGTTCCGCTTCCCTGCTGATGATGTCTAGGCATTTTTGCGCATGGTTCCTTGCACTTTTGCCATTGATGATGACCACAAAGTCGTCTGTATAGTTAAGCTGTTTAGCTTTTGGTAACTTGAGCTTCAAGAATTGTTCCATGAGACAGTTGAAGAGGAAGGGGCTTAGTATTCCTCCCTGCGGAGTTCCATTTTCCACCCTCTTTGAGGTCGATAATTTCTCTCTTACAGGGAGATGTTGTTGTTATAGATTCAGCTACTCGGAACAAGTTCCAAGTAGCACGGGCTATGGTGAGCCCGTAACTTACCTGGCACAGGAGCTGGGCAAGAAGCACGGGCTATGGTTAGCCTCGTGGACAGGAGATGTCTCCCGCCTTACAGGGAGAAATCTAGACATTATAAGTGTGGGTACACCTCACTCTACGATTCACCTAACCCCCTTAATCGTAGGGAGCGGCGAAGGGTAGGGTGAGGTGATTGTTGCCTGACCCGGCTTCTAGGTGTCCACCAGCTTTACGGGCTCACCCAAGCCCGTGCTACATGAACATTTTAGTTCAGAGTCGCTAAATCTAAAACAACAGCAGCAACTTTGTAAGTTCAGTATAGTTGTGTCAGTTGTACAGTGTACTCCTGAAGATGTCACATGGCGGACGAAACGTCGAACAAAACAAATGGAAAGATTAAGTGGTCAAGTGTTTCTTCTCCCTCCAGATGGTAGAAGATATTTGTATAAAATGGAAAACAAATTAATAACAGTCACAATGCTCTTGTGTTTAATGACAAGTGTATTAGAGAAAACCTGCTCCCAAAAGTATAACTTAGCCATGTTTTTGAGTATATTTACACGCGTTCCCTTTCGTAATTGAAATTAATGTGTAATTAATGTATAATTAATTAATTAATGTGTATGTTTCCAGAGAACGCTCCGGACGTGCGGGCATCGTTCTCGGAGGCCACCGACCCGGACAACCGCAACGTGGACAACAAGACCTCTGACGACTACGACAGAGTCTATTACCAAATAATAGGTGCGTACACTGACGGTAAACCCAGTTGTGGATTATCATTTACGTTGATGTGGGATCACTGGAGTGTTTCAAGCGTTGGCCACACATATATATGAGTAAGTTTGGACGAGTAGAAACAAGGGGCCGCCTTCCATGGGCCAATTTCTTAATTACTAACAGCCTGACGCACGTACAGACGAGGGAAAAAGTTTGCTTCGGTTGTTTTCTGAGATGTTCACATGGATTCCTTGTAAGAAACGTCTTGGAGGGAGCGTGGGGGGGGGGGAAGTTGTATGTAAGTTACCCTAAAAATTCCAGGATTTATTTTTATTTTTGCTGATTTTTCTCTACAATATTTCCTTGGTTTCTTGCAGAAGGCAACGAAGGCTCAAAAGTCTTTAGTCTGGTGAGCAGCTCCTTGACGGAACTGCAGCTGAAAAACAGAGACCAAGGCCTTGATCGCGAGACTACGCCTAATTATTCACTACAAATCTCAACATTTAATAGAGACGCCGCGAGGCTGACACGAGATGATACCACATACGCCAACGACACTCTTTACGTAAGTGGTGTTGTATCGTAATGTATGAACGACACACTGTGTGTACATAGTGTTGTATCGTAATGTATGAACGACACACTGTGTGTACATAGTGTTGTATCGTAATGTATGAACGACACACTGTGTGTACATAGTGTTGTATCGTAATGTATGAACGACACACTGTGTGTACATAGTGTTGTATCGTAATGTATGAACGACACACTGTGTGTACATAGTGTTGTATCGTAATGTATGAACGACACACTGTGTGTACATAGTGTTGTATCGTAATGTATGAACGACACACTGTGTGTACATAGTGTTGTATCGTAATGTATGAACGACACACTGTGTGTACATAGTGTTGTATCGTAATGTATGAACGACAAACTGTGTGTGTACATAGTGTTGTATCGTAAAGTATGAAAATATTCAGTAGTACAGTAGTCTTCGTCCTCGACTCACAATTAAGGATCTCGTCTTAGATCCCCCCCCCAGCAGGTGGGACAGATCCCCCCCAGCAGGTGGGACAGATCCCCCAGCAGGTGGGACAGATCCCCCCAGCAGGTGGGACAGATCCCCCCAGCAGGTGGGACAGATCCCCCCAGCAGGTGGGACAGATCCCACCAGCAGGTGGGACAGATCCCCCCCAGCAGGTGGGACAGATCCCCCCAGCAGGTGGGACAGATCCCCCCAGCAGGTGGGACAGATCCCCCCCAGCAGGTGGGACAGATCCCCCCCAGCAGGTGGGACAGATCCCCCCAGCAGGTGGGACAGATCCCCCCAGCAGGTGGGACAGATCCCCCCCAGCAGGTGGGACAGATCCCACCAGCAGGTGGGACAGATCCCCCCCAGCAGGTGGGACAGATCCCCCCCAGCAGGTGGGACAGATCCCCCCCAGCAGGTGGGACAGATCCCCCCAGCAGGTGGGACAGATCCCCCCAGCAGGTGGGACAGATCCCCCCCAGCAGGTGGGACAGATCCCCCCCAGCAGGTGGGACAGATCCCACCAGCAGGTGGGACAGATCCCCCCCAGCAGGTGGGACAGATCCCCCCAGCAGGTGGGACAGATCCCCCAGCAGGTGGGACAGATCCCACCAGCAGGTGGGACAGATCCCCCCAGCAGGTGGGACAGATCCCCCCAGCAGGTGGGACAGAAACGGTTGGTCACTTTACTTGTCTCCGGACGCCACTGTTCTCCAAGCAATAAAACAGGCACCCCAGAATTATTCAACTGTTATGGACTGCATCTTGACGAAGGTCGTCAGTATTTGGTCTATGGGGAATTATAACTAAGAGAGTCCCACTCCTAGTTATAGGTCTTACTGGTGAAAGTAACATTAAACATTGTTCATGTAATACACAACTAGAAAAGCGTAAACATCCGGTCCGTCCCCCTAAGGTTGCCGAACGTCATGAAGACGGTTAAGGTGGTCTCTCCTAGCCTACCAGAGGACCCAAAACAAAAAACGGGACAGTACGTCACTTTCGCAAGCCTCTTTTAGTAGTAGTCTATTTTCTAGAGCGACAATTTTTGGCCTTAGGTAACGCATACGGTCGAAAAGCGACGTTCTTTGTCGGAGGACAAGTTGTTTTACATCACTGAGGTAAAAACTATGGATACAAATATATTTCATATAATGTTAACAATAATAAAACAATATACAGTATTATCATAATATTGAAGATGTGTACTTGTGATCACAGGACAACTTTGTGTGGTTGTGATATTCAGAGTTGTTGTCTCGGGCCCGGAGACGTTGTAAAGAACCACAATGAACTCATAAGGACGAGGTGTAGCGATCAGAAAACACTAAGGCCCTACCATAGGATCTAACCCGCGTCCTTGTGCGTGTGTCTCGGGAGTTCAGGGACGCGGATTCGATCTCATAGTATGACCTGGAAAGTTCGTGGACGCAGGTTCGACCCCATAATATGACCTGGAAAGTTCACAGACGCGAGTTCGATCCCATAGTACAACTTGAGTACTTTCTCACTATGTAAAGATCTTATCACTGTACAGGTTTGAGCATATGAGTAAATATTTTGTTAATCAAATGAATATGTGTGTGTTCCTCAAGCATTGTAGGCATCCTGCAGTCTCGGGAGACTATGGAGTTGCGCTCTGGTTGTCAATCCTGGTGCAGCGTCTGGTGTGACTGATGAGGCCAACCCGAGAGTGGCAGTCCATCCCACACTGAGCACAAGCGAAGTCTGATTCTGGTCTGTCTTCCTGGCTACCGGCTATGCTTCTTTGTCTCTTTGCCTCCGATTTCTTGGCAAGTGACTCCTCGAACTTGGAGAGACTTCTTTGGACAGACTGCCCCCCAGGCTGAACGGTCTGTGGCCAGTGTTTCCCACGTAACAAGATCGACGTCCATGGCTTTCAGGTCCCTCTTGCATACGTCTTTGCACCGTAGCTGGCGCTTGCCTGTTGGACGCTTTCCCTGTATCAGCTCTCCATACAGGAGATCCTTGGGGATCCTGCCGTCGCCCATTTGCACCACGTGCCCGAGCCCATTCCACTGATCTCTGCTTCAGCATTATGTACATGCTAGTGATTCTAGCTCTCCCCAGGACGCTGTTGTTTGTCACCTTGTCCTGCCAGGTGATGTCCAAGATGTGTCAGAGGCAGTGCATGTGGTAGGCATTCCGCTGTCTTTCCTGACGGGCGCGGAGTGTTCAGGACTCACTGCCATGTAAGAGAGTGCTCAGGACTCAGGCTCTGCAAACCTGAATCTCTGTACACTCAGTCAGCTTATTGTTGGCCCACACTCTCTTTGTCAGTCTGGACATGGTAGTAGATGCCTTACCGATGCGTTTGTTTAGCTCCGTATCAAGAGAGAGGGAGTCAGAGATTGTGGAGCCCAGGTACACGAAGTCGTGAACGACTTCCAGTTTGTAATCGGAGATGCCGATGTCAGGTGGGGGAGTCCACTCCTTGTCCCATGACTTGGGTTTTCTTCAGGCTGATGGTGAGTCCGAAAGCCTGACAGACCTCGCTGAAGCGGGTCATGAGCCGTTGGAGGTCTTCGGCTGAGTGGGCAGTGACTGCTGCGTCGTCAGCAAAAAGAAAGTCGCGTAGACACCTCAGCCGAACCTTTGTCCTGGCTTTAAGCCTGGCGAGGTTAAAGAACTTTCCATCCGACCTGGTCCGGAGGTAGATGTCTTCCATGGCAGATCCGAAGGCGTGCTGCAGCATAACTGGGAAGTAAATCCCGAATAGAGTTGGAGCCAGGACACAGCCCTGCTTTACTCCACTTCGAATATCGAATGCATCTGATGTTAAGCCATCAAAGACCACGGTGCCCTTCATGTTCTCGTAGTAGGATCTGATGATGCTGAGGAGCCTGGGTGGGCATCCGATCTTGGGAAGGATCTTGAACAGGCCATCCCTGCTGACGAGGTCGAAGGCCTTCGTCAGATCTATGAAGGCTACGAAGAGTGGCTGCTTCTGTTCCCTGCATTTCTCCTGCAGTTGTCGGAGGAAAAAGACCATGTCGATGGTGGACCTGTTAGCTCGGAATCCGCATTGTGATTCTGGATAGACTCTCTCTGTAAGTACGTGGAGCCTCTTCAATGTGATTCGAGCAAACAGTTTTCCAATAATACTTAGGAGGGAGATGCCACGGTAATTGTTGCAGTCGCCTCTGTCACCATTATTCTTATGCAGCGTGACGATGTTGGCGTCCCGTC
Organism: Procambarus virginalis; assembly: GCA_020271785.1. Taxonomy (NCBI): domain Eukaryota; kingdom Metazoa; phylum Arthropoda; class Malacostraca; order Decapoda; family Cambaridae; genus Procambarus; species Procambarus virginalis. The sequence continues at coordinate 9,544,084 of WNGS01004511.1, forward strand.
ATGTCCTGTGGGACATGAGGGACACCTCTCCTTCTTCCCAGCAGAGGCACCGGATTTCATGCAGCTGCAT
>WNGS01004511.1:9544253-9559820 GCA_020271785.1 Procambarus virginalis
ATTGTGTGATGCTAAGAGAGTGCAACATTATGTAGATGATGATCAAAGGAAGGCGAATGGTGACGGTGTCATCGTCCCCACTGTGGGTGGTGACCCTGCCAGCGTCCCCACTGTGGGTGGTGACCCTGCCAGTGTCCTCACTGTGGGTGGTGACCCTGCCAGCGTCCCCACTGTGGGTGGTGACGCTGTCAGTGTCCCACTGTGGGTGGTGACGCTGTCAGTGTCCCCACTGTGGGTGGTGACCCTGCCAGTGTCCCCACTGTGGGTGGTGACGTTGCCAGTGTCCCCACTGTGGGTGGTGACCCTGCCAGTGTCCCCACTGTGGGTGGTGACCCTGCCAGTGTCCCCACTGTGGGTGGTGACGCTGCCAGTGTCCCCACTGTGGGTGGTGACGCTGTCAGTGTCCCCACTGTGGGTGGTGACCTGCCAGTGTCCCCACTGTGGGTGGTGACCCTGCCAGTGTCCCCACTGTGGGTGGTGACGCTGCCAGTGTCCCCACTGTGGGTGGTGACCCTGCCAGCGTCCCCACTGTGGGTGGTGACGCTGCCAGCGTCCCCACTGTGGGTGGTGACGCTGCCAGTGTCCCCACTGTGGGTGGTGACGCTGCCAGTGTCCCCACTGTGGGTGGTGACCCTGCCAGCGTCCCCACTGTGGGTGGTGACCCTGCCAGCGTCCCCAGCACGGGTGATGGGGGGACCATAGAAGGATACACAGCTAACAGCAGGTCTCTCCAGGTAACAATCGTGGTACAAGACGTGAACGACAACCCGCCGGTGTTCCCCGGGGACAAGGTCATCTTCGCCAGCTTCTCCCCCAGTGACAACAGCGGCAAGATCATCGCCACCATACAGGTAAGCTCCACAACACGATATATATATATATATATATATATATATATATATATATATATATATATATATATATATATATATATATATATATATATATATATATATCGTACCATCTCCAGTTGCCACAACGGACACAAAATGGTGTACTAAAACCACCCTAACGTCACCTAACTTAGCCAAACGTGATCAGTAGATCCATGCATAGCAAACGTGGCAGCTTGTGAGACCCACTATCATGTCTAGTACATCATATTTTGTCCGTTGTGACTGTTGAGGCCACAACGCGAAGAGTTATTGGAGTGTCCAGGTGTATATCTCGCCTCCCCATCACACACACACAACGAATCAGCGACGTTTTTTTTTAACTTTATTACGTTGTTTAAAAGTTGCTTCAATGTAACAATAGAAACAGTAACGTCGTGGCAACGTTGTGTGTTGGCTGGGTTAAGACCCGAGCACTTTAACAGGTAAGTTGTGTCACTCACATTACTCAAACACTCTTTTGTCTTCCGTTGGTTCATCTTGGTGGGAAATATGTAATAAATTCACACGAGTGACTAGACGACATTAGTGGAGCATTCTCACCCTTCGAAGGTCAGTGTATGCAGCATGCTCACCCTTGGAAGGTCAGTGTATGCCACATGCTCACCTTGGAAGGTCAGTGTATGTAACATGCTCACCCTTGGAAGGTCAGTGTATGCAACATGCTCACCCTTGGAAGGCCAGTGTATGCCACATGCTCACCCTTGGAAGGTCAGTGTATGCAACATTCTCACCCTTGGAAGGTCAGTGTATGCCACATGCTCACCCTTGGAAGGTCAGTGTATGTAACATGCTCACCCTTGGAAGGTCAGTGTATACCACATGCTCACCCTTGGAAGGTCAGTGTATGCAGCATGCTCACCCTTGGAAGGTCAGTGTATGCAACATTCTCACCCTTGGAAGGTCAGTGTATGCCACATGATCACCCTTGGAAGGTCAGTGTATGTAACATGCTCACCCTTGGAAGGTCAGTGTATGCCACATGCTCACCCTTGGAAGGTCAGTGTATGCAGCATGCTCACCCTTGGAAGGTCAGTGTATGCAACATTCTCACCCTTGGAAGGTCAGTGTATGCCACATGATCACCCTTGGAAGGTCAGTGTATGTAACATGCTCACCCTTGGAAGGCCAGTGTATGCCACATGCTCACCCTTGGAAGGTCAGTGTATGCAACATTCTCACCCTTGGAAGGTCAGTGTAGCAACATTCTCACCCTTGGAAGGTCAGTGTATGCAGCATGCTCACCCTTGGAAGGTCAGTGTATGCAACATTCTCACCCTTGGAAGGTCAGTGTAGCAACATGCTCACCCTTGGAAGGTCAGTGTATGCAGCATGCTCACCCTTGGAAGGTCAGTGTATGCAACATTCTCACCCTTGGAAGGTCAGTGTATGCAACATTCTCACCCTTGGAAGGTCAGTGTATGCAGCATGCTCACCCTTGGAAGGTCAGTGTAGCAACATGCTCACCCTTGGAAGGTCAGTGTATGCAACATTCTCACCCTTGGAAGGTCAGTGTAGCAACATGCTCACCCTTGGAAGGTCAGTGTATGCAACATGCTCACCCTTGGAAGGTCAGTGTATGCAACATGCTCACCCTTGGAAGGTCAGTGTATGCAACATGCTCACCCTTGGAAGGTCAGTGTATGCAACATGCTCACCCTTGGAAGGCCAGTGTAGCAACATGCTCACCCTTGGAAGGTCAGTGTAGCAACATGCTCACCCTTGGAAAGTCAGTGTATGCAGCATGCTCACCCTTCACCAACCACTCACACTCACCAGCAAAGCTGCAATATACCAGAATCGCTCCACCTCGTTAAACCATCAGCATGTTCTCCAGACGTAATATATTATACATCAGTTGAATTACAAAATAAAGTGCCGTTACAGGTCCTACAGTAATTGGTTACAGAACCTGATGCCCTTGGTGTGATTACAGGCGAGTGACAGAGACTTGAACGAGACCCTAAAGTACAGGACGACCGGAGACTTCCAGTGGTACGACACCGACATTAAACCAGAAAATCCTTTTAGGTAAGCCAATTGACACCAACAAGAACACTATCAAGAACAATAACATGGACAATATAACAAGAACAGTAACATGAAGATTTAATGTGACTGTTTTGTGTAATATTAGAAACCATCTATTGTTTTTTTTATATTAAAAAAAAGGATTTATAGTATACACTCCTGTGTGTATACTAATTTATTGGCCGTATGTTTACATCCCTGTGTATACTAATGTACTCACCTATACGTATGTATACACCCATGTGTGTATACTAATGTACTCACCTATATGTATGTATACACCCATGTGTGTATACTAATGTACTCACCTATACGTATGTATACACCCATGTGTGTATACTAATGTACTCACCTATACGTATGTATACACCCATGTGTGTATACTAATGTACTCACCTATACGTATGTATACACCCATGTGTGTATACTAATGTACTCACCTATACGTATGTATACACCCATGTGTGTATACTAATGTACTAGACGTGTAATTACCTAAGTGTAGTTACAGGATGAGATCAACGCTCGTGGTGTCCCGTCTTCCCAGTACTCTTTGTCGTATAACGCTTGGAAACTACTTATTTAATTTTTGTTTGCAGGGATATTCCTGCGCGGGCCCTAAGCCTCTGGCTGGCCCACTAAAAAAATGGAAACTACTGACGGTTTGGGCCTCTTAAACTGTATTACTGTATATCGCTTATTATATATATATATATATATATATATATATATATATATATATATATATATATATATATATATATATATATATATATACTAATGTAATCGACTGTGCTATGAGTAGTCTTAAAAAGGAAAGTTGAAGTTGAAGGAAGCTGCTTTCTAGAAGCAGCTTCCTGCTGCCAGACTTGAATTTTCATGTCTCCCTGACTACTACTACTGCTGAAGCTCAGAGGAATTACTCACCCATGTCCACGTCATATAAACTGCCATCCACACTACCCTGGAAATGTAGATTCCATTCACCTGGTTTTTATTTCCACGCAAGTGTGAATGGCAATTTATACCATTGTTTCCCTTTCCTCATATTTTTGCATTTTTGTCCTGGCATTCCTAAGCACTTCTATCATATCTCTCACTCCATTAAATGTCAACCTTAAGGGGGGGGGGGTGATTCTTATCTCTCTCACATTTGCTTCTCATTTTACGATTTCTGACATTTTTCCTTTGATTTGAGGCCTTTTCCTATGAATATTTTCTCAATTAATTGTAGTCTCTTCTCCTGGTGCTCTGTCCACCCTAGATGGTATTTCCTTCCCCACTCACCCTAAAATTGTTGTGCATTTACTTCTATCGACAGTGTTTGGTGCTAATTTACTGCTGGTAACTACTTCTTTCCTAACTGCCGGTAACTACTTCTTTCCTAACTACCGGTAACTACTTCTTTCTTAACTGCCGGTAACTACTTCTTTCTTAACTGCCGGTAACTACTTCTTTCTTAACTGCCGGTAACTACTTCTTTCTTAACTACCGGTAACTACTTCTTTCCTAACTGCCGGTAACTACTTCTTTCCTAACTACCGGTAACTACTTCTTTCTTAACTGCCGGTAACTACTTCTTTCTTAACTGCCGGTAACTACTTCTTTCTTAACTACCGGTAACTACTTCTTTCCTAACTACCGGTAACTACTTCTTTCTTAACTGCCGGTAACTACTTCTTTCCTAACTACCGGTAACTACTTCTTTCTTAACTGCCGGTAACTACTTCTTTCTTAACTGCCGGTAACTACTTCTTTCTTAACTGCCGGTAACTACTTCTTTCCTAACTGCTGGTAACTACTTCTTTCCTAACTACCGGTAACTACTTCTTTCTTAACTGCCGGTAACTACTTCTTTCTTAACTGCCGGTAACTACTTCTTTCTTAACTGCCGGTAACTACTTCTTTCTTAACTGCCGGTAACTACTTCTTTCTTAACTGCCGGTAACTACTTCTTTCTTAACTGCCGGTAACTACTTCTTTCTTAACTGCCGGTAACTACTTCTTTCCTAACTGCCGGTAACTACTCTTTCCTAACTGCCGGTAACTACTTCTTTCCTAACTGCCGGTAACTACTTCTTTCCTAACTGCCGGTAACTACTTCTTTCCAAATTGCTTGTCTAATGTAGGCTCCTTGTGGTCATTTCTGTCTTAGACTTCCATCCAGAGTTCCTTGATTGTTTCTTTCTCAAGTACAACCACTTGGGCTGGACGGTAGAGCGACGGTCTTGCATCATGCAGGTCAGCATTCAATCCCCGACAGCCCAAGTGGTTGGGCACCATTCCTTTCCCCCGTCCCATCCCAAATATTTATCCTGACCCCATCCCAGTGCTATATAGTCGTAATGGCTTGGCGCATTCTCCTGATAATCCCCTTCCCTGTACAGCTTGCGCATATGGTTCCTTGTCTTCCTCTTTACACTTTCCAATTCTTTTGGAACCTGTTCTACTTGAGTCGCCCCTCGAAGCTCTTCCTGGGGTGTCATTCTTGGGTGTATACTAATGAACTTAATGTGTGCATACACCTCCGTGTATACTAATGAGCTTAATGTGTACATACACCTCCGTGTATACTAATGAACTAGGTGTGCCTATACACCTCTTTGTAGACTAATCAACTAGAGGTGTGAATATACCCGTGGTGTATAATAATGAATATTTTCCCCAGTGTGGCTGACGCAGACAACAATACTGCTGTTATTACGCTTGAGTTCCTACCTATTGGCAGTAGTTCAGGCTACTGTACCTTCAACATCACTGTTGTTGACGCAGGTACGGTGCAGTCTGTCTGGTAGACGTGTTCAGGTACGGTGCAGTCTGTCTGCTAGGCGCGTTCAGGTACGGTGCAGTCTGTCTGCTAGACATGTTCAGGTACGGTACAGTCTGTCTGCTAGGCGCGTTCAGGTACGGTGCAGTCTGTCTGCTAGACGCGTTCAGGTACGGTACAGTCTGTCTGCTAGACATGTTCAGGTACGGTACAGTCTGTCTGCTAGACGCGTTCAGGTACGGTACAGTCTGCCTGCTAGACATCATCAGGTACGGTACAGTCTGCCTCCTAGACATGTTCAGGTACGGTACAGTCTGCCTCCTAGACATGTTCAGGTACGGTACAGTCTGCCTGCTAGACATCATCAGGTACGGTACATCTCTTACATTTTGGAAAGCGTCAGTCATTGACCTATATAGGCCTTATATGGACAGTGACACGACTCAGGCTTCCTGTCCCCCCCTACAATGGTACGCCACATTAACAAGAGTTCGGTTAATGCCTCATCAAACTATTTAAAATAAATATCATGTTTTTGTGGGAACGTGTAAATTCTGACAACTTTTCCTTCATATGATTCTCTGTTCTAGCGATTTGAAATTGATCATTTGTCGCAGATTGCAACGAAGTATATTGCCTTACGTTCTTTATGTTGTCACTTGCAGCTGGTCGAGAAGACACTGCACAAGCTAAAGTCTACGCCATCACCACCAACTACCAACTGCCTGTCTACTTTAACAATCACTACCAAGATGTTTATGACAAGCAGGATGAAGTAAGTATTATTCGCCCACTAAATGAACAGTATATATATATATATATATATATATATATATATATAATATATATATATATATATATATATATATATATATACACATATACACACGTACCAAAAGAATAGGGGTGGTAGGAGAAGAAAATATCAAAGTGTTCAATGAGGATCCACAAGGTCTTTTCTGAGTACTCTTTATTTTCTTCTCCGAGGCTATGGGTCCCTACACTTGGTACCCCTATATATATATATATATATATATATATATATATATATATATATATATATATATATATATATATATATATATATATGTCGTACCTAGTAGCCAGAACGCACTTCTCAGCCTACTATGCAAGGCCCATTTTGCCTAATAAGCCAAGTTTTCATGAATTAATTATTTTTTGACTACCTAACCTACCTAACCTAACCTAACCTAACATTTTCGGCTACCTAACCTAATCTAACCTATAAAGATAGGTTAGGTTAGGTTAGGTAGGGTTGGTTAGGTTCGGTCATATATCTACATTAATTTTAACTTCAATAAAATAAAATTGACCTCATACATAATGAAATGGGTAGGCTTATCATTTCATAAGAAAAAAAATTAGAGAAAATATAATAATTCAGGAAAACTTGGCTTATTAGGCAAATCGGGCCTTGCATAGTAGGCTGAGAAGTGCGTTCTGGCTACTAGGTACGACATATATATATATATATATATATATATATATATATATATATATATATATATATATATATATATATATATACATACATATATATACATATTGAATATGACTGCATATTCCGTATTGATTATTTTCTTGTTTAGAGTTTGTATTGATTGATTGTTGCCGCCAGAGGCAGCTAGTTTAGTGTGCACCCTATACCCATCCTGTGAGCGGTAGCGCAAAAAGCATTACAGAGGGCACAAAAGGTCTTTATCAGACCTCATCTTAGATTATTATATAAACAATTTTATCGGCCACAGTAACGTAATGTATAAGTTTATGTAACTTATAGTTACAATGTCAGCTAGTTACAGAGAATGTTCTATTTCTAGAGCTATATATTTACAGTAAGTCATTATTCATTAATGGTAGGTCTTATCGCTAATACATAATAGTTTGAGCAATGGAGATATTACAGTCATTGGGGAGCTGCTGTTTATTATTAGTCTTAACAATACACTACTTGTTTCTTAATCTCATGTGTGGTTTATGTACTGGGAGCGAAATATGGATACAGTGCAAGGATTTCAGGTATTTTATCCATGGTAATAAGATAGGTTGCCATATCATATAGCGTGAGCATAGATTTATCTCTAAATGGCTCAATTTTTGCTACAATCCAAGATATTGTGTTCGAGTGTGTGTCCCTGTCTGTGTCCACACACTTTACACTTTACTTCATCTAGATCTCTATTCAAGCCGAACTGCCAGAGATACTTGTATCCAAGTCTTATACAAGCTGTGACAACATCTGTTAGTCTACTGACTTTGTTACTTGCTCCATACACATGTTTTACTTCACACATTTCATTGTGATGAACAATGGACCTGCTAGTTCCAGTTTGCACTGTTATACTTTCTTCAAATCCATCCAGGAGTTCTCGTCAAATGACACTTTTAAGGGACCTATTTGATAACTCAAGATTCCGTTCAATACTGTCTTTATTTACTGCAGCCTTAGCAAGGGCGTCAACTTTGTCATGTTCCTGCAGGCCAATGTGAGAAGGAATCCACAACATTTTTATATTTACCCTCTTGCTAAGTATGCTTATATATCTACGTCTAGCTTCCGAGACAAGCACGTTGTTACTTGATTGTAAACTGTTTATTTAGACCAGACCAGGCCGACACCGGAGCGCAACTCCATAGTCTACTGAGACTGTTGGATGCCTACTACTACTATTGCTCGTAGTGATGAAAGGGAGTCGGAAATAATTAAGCTGTCTATTTCAGTGTTGTTAAAAATTTCGAGTGCTACCAACTCAGCTTGCATGACTGTCCTGGCTGCACCACCAGAGGGTGCAGACGTCGGGCTCCGGCTGTCAGTAGTCGTCTGCCGTTGCTGAGTGGCGGTTTGCTGTGGGGGTGTGTGGAGCGCCCGCTGGTCGGGGCCCCGCCTGCCGGTATGGACGCGGCTGGTACTAGCCGCATTCGGAGGATCGACACAGTGCGGTTGGACTTTACTGCTGCTGTGGACTGGCACGTTGTAGAGGTTGCTCTCCGGGACGTCCTCCGTGTTGACGTCCCCGAGCTCCTGGGCCTCGAGAAGTTATCGCCCACCCGTGTTGCGGTGTCGTTCGCCACGTCACATGTTTACAGGGAGTTTGTGGCTCGCTGGAATGGCCGCACGCTTCCTCTTCCGGCTTCGGCTGTGTCTGTGGAGATCTCGGATCCCTGGGGGCCCTTATCGTTTGTGAGTGTTCACGGCGTGCCGGTGACCTTCCCCGAGACGGCCCTCATGTCCTTGTTTACGCGGTTTGGGACGGTGGTGAAGCACAGGTTCAACATTTTGAGTGCGGGCGGCTGAAGGGGGTCCNGGGACTACACTTGCGTTTCAACTTTAGCCAATACCTATGTTGACTTCAGTGCTACACAAGCAGGAGGAGCTGCCAATCACCGGGAAGCGACCAAGTCAAGTAATATACAGAGACCTGAGCACCACTACAATTTTGTCCCATTGCCTCAGAGACACTTGGTGCCTGGGATAAAAGTGCTGCTAGCTTTTTGAAGGAGTTGGGGTCTAAGCTAATCGAAACAACTAGAGACCCTAGAGCTGCCAGTTTTCTTTTTCAGCGCCTTAGTGTGGCAATCCAGAGAGGAAATGCTCACTGCATCCATGGTTCTTGCCCGCCATCTGAGGAGCTGGAGGAGCTATTCAACGCGTGACAAGCAGCATTGTACCCTGCATGTAATCAATATTGTAACTTTTTTTGTGTAATGACATTTTCAAATAAAGTTAGATAAACATACACACATACCAAAAGAATAGGGGTGGTAGGAGAAGAAAATATCAGTGTTCAGTGAGGATCCACACGGTCTTCTCTGAGTACTCTTTATTTTCTTCTCCGAGGCTATGGGTCACAACACTTGCACCAGAGGTGGTACCCCTTCTAGGTTATATATATATATATATATATATATATATATATATATATATATATATATATATATATATATGCGAACAAGCCTGAATGGTCCCAGGACTATATGCGAATGAAAACTCACACCCCAGAAGTGACTCGAACCCATACTCCAGGAGCAACGCAACTGGTATGTACAAGACGCCTTAAAGACATTCAGGCTTGTTCGCATTTGTGTTCCTCACGTGTGCCCCAAAGATGAGGTGATTTGGTAAAATGCTATGCCCAAGATAACCATCCGAGTGCCGGCGGTGGGGTGGTTCAAATAGCTTCGGCTATGTCCGGTCGTGATGGTCAAGTGGTTTAAGGCGTCTTGTACATACCAGTTGCGTTGCTCCTGGGAGTATGGGTTCGAGTCACTTCTGGGGTGTGAGTTTTCATTCATATATATATATATATATATATATATATATATATATATATATATATATATATATATATATATATATATATATATATTGTGTGCAAGCCCACTATATTTGACAGGTGTAAATGAAAACTTTAGCACTTTGAACTCTCTTTTGATCGTCGTGAAAAGCAGATTGATGCTCTCAAGAAGATTGATGCTCTCAAGAAGATTGATGCTCTCAAGAAGATTGATGCTCTCAAGAAGATTGATGCTCTCAAGAAGATTGGTGCTCTCAAGAAGATTGGTGCTCTCAAGAAGATTGGTGCTCTCAAGAAGATTGACGCTCTCAAGAAGATTGATGCTCTCAAGAAGACTGATGCTCTCAAGAAGATTGATGCTCTCAAGAAGATTGGTGCTCTCAAGAAGATTGGTGCTCTCAAGAAGATTGGTGCTCTCAAGAAGATTGGTGCTCTCAAGAAGGTTGATGCTCTCAAGAAGATTGATGCTCTCAAGAAGATTGATGCTCTCAAGAAGATTGATGCTCTCAAGAAGATTGATGCTCTCAAGCAGATTGATGCTCTAGAGAAGATTGATGCTCTCAAGAAGATTGGTGCTCTCAAGAAGATTGGTGCTCTCAAGAAGATTGATGCTCTCAAGCAGATTGATGCTCTCGAGAAGATTGATGCTCTCAAGAAGATTGGTGCTCTCAAGAAGATTGATGCTCTCAAGAAGATTGATGCTCTCAAGAAGACTGATGCTCTCAAGAAGATTGATGCTCTCAAGATGATTGATGCTCTCAAGAAGATTGATGCTCTCAAGAAGATTGATGCTCTCAAGAAGATTGATGCTCTCAAGCAGATTGATGCTCTCAAGCAGATTGATGCTCTCAAGAAGATTGATGCTCTCAAGAAGATTGATGCTCTCAAGAAGATTGATGCTCTCAAGAAGATTGATGCTCTCAAGAAGATTGATGCTCTCAAGAAGATTGATGCTCTCAAGAAGATTGATGCTCTCAAGAAGATTGATGCTCTCAAGAAGACTGATGCTCTCAAGAAGATTGGTGCTCTCAAGAAGATTGATGCTCTCAAGAAGATTGATGCTCTCAAGAAGATTGATGCTCTCAAGAAGATTGGTGCTCTCAAGAAGATTGATGCTCTCAAGAAGATTGATGCTCTCAAGAAGATTGATGCTCTCAAGAAGATTGGTGCTCTCAAGAAGATTGATGCTCTCAAGAAGATTGATGCTCTCAAGAAGATTGATGCTCTCAAGAAGATTGATGCTCTCAAGAAGATTGATGCTCTCAAGAAGACTGATGCTCTCAAGAAGATTGGTATCACTTAAACGCTATTATTTCACCCTTCAAATGTGGTAAACTTACATGCAATAGATCAGTGATCATCGCTGCCTTAGCATACATAAATAGCCCAGGTTGACATTAATGAATTTGGTAAGTTGGCAGCCATGTGCTATATGCTTTGTAAACTTTCAGGTGAGGTGACTGTATCTGGTACATACACAGTGGACCGAGAGACCTATAGTGACTGGGAACTGATATTTGTTGCCTATGATGGATGTGAAGCGAGTGAACTTGACTGTAAAGGTGAGTGGGAGAGCTTTGTGTATCCTGCTTTATAATTAAAATAATAATAATAATTATTTTAAATACCTTTTATATTCTTTGTATATTTATATATTCTGCTTTCCATCCAGCATTGTAAATGTCTCGTGTTCGTTGTTCACTGATGCTGCCACCATTGTTCTTCTTCACCTCGTCAACATTTACCTTGTTTTAATATGCATCTCTCAGTCCGTCCTCCTAAAATGAAAGTACAAATAGTAACGATGTGTCGATCGTACAAATATGGACGTGATGGACCAAGAGGATGTTGACTTTTTTTGTTAATGAATTAGGACCAACCGGAAAAGCTTTTTTCTGTTTTATCTTGCAAATAAAATCAAACCTAGCCATCCTAGGTCTAATACGCGCCTAATGTATTACATATATTATATATCTGAGGCCTAATGTATTTACATATATTGCATTACAAACCACATTATCAAATTTGCAGATGACACAAAGATTTATGGTAAAGTGGGAAATGATAATGATATTGAAGTCTTACAAAGAGATCTACATGAACTCCACAAATGGTCAAAAGACTGGCAAATGCTTTTTAATTTTGACAAATGCAAGACCCTGCATTTGGGACATAACAACCCGAGCCACAACTACCAAATTAATACCATTACAGTAGATTGATGAGGAAAAGGACCTTCGAGTCGAACTCCATCACTCAATAAAAGTTGCACAGCAGGTTAGGGGCAGCAGTCAAAAAAGTTAACCAAACACTTGGAATAATCAAGTGTACCTTTGACTTTAAGGAAAATAAGGTAGTGATTCAATTGTATAAATCTCTGATGCGCGGCCATTTGGATGACCGTATCCAAGCCTGGACCTCATCTTCAGAAGGATATAGCCGCTCTGGAGAAAGTGCAACACCGGACAACAAAAATCACTCCAGAGCTAAGTCAACTCCCGTATTAGGAACGGTTGAGGGCCACAGGGCTAACAACATTGCAAACCAGGCATGACAAGGGGAATCTCATTGAAACTTTTAAAATACTGAGCTGGGAAGATGTTAATCCGGGAAATTTCTTCAAAAGGTCAGATGTAACACAAACAAGGCACAACGGTTTCAAGCTCAACAAGCCACAGTGTAGGAGTCAAAACGGGAGATACTTTTTCACTCACAGGGTTATAAGCCCATGGAACCGCCTACCCGCCAATGCCGTAAATGCCAACAAACTTTTAACTTTTAAAGTACAATTGAAAAAGATCATCAAGGCAAATGGAGGGGACCTTCGACAAGCCGCCGGCTTCCTGTCCTCGTCGAGGCCACTACTGTTAGTGGGTTTAAGGTAAACTCGGATAATATATGTGGTATACTAGGCCTAGAAATATTTTAACTTTGTTTATTAGCTTTATTGTTTCCGGATTCTGTAAAACAAATAGTGCCATATTCTGTACTCTATTTTCTCCATCACATCAATATTGGTGCGATCATCCACAAAGTTACGTGACGTACTATCTTATCAGGAGGACGGGTTGATATCTCTGACACAAACTCTACCTGTATGTGACGCCAGCATTGTCTTCTCTAGTGAGGCCGGTCTCCAAGTATTCTTCCCATTAAACATGCCCAAAATTAGGACCATTTAATTCCCCAAAGCCACCCAAAGCTACCTAATGTTGCCCAAAGCCTCCTAGCATCATGTAAATAATGAAATATAACATATTTACTCGCTATAATATTGGTGCTGAATGTAGAACATGAAAATAAACATATTTTAACGCTGAGATAATATTTTTATATAAAATATTAGACAACACTAAATGGTAGGTGACGCAACAGGAGGTCGACGATCCAAACGCAACCCGTCCTCGCAAATTTAATAAGTCCATATTGACTTATTAGTTGCGTGCATAGGTGACATACTTAACATAATAGTTTCCCTTGAAAATCTTCATAGAAAACACCGACCTTACCTAACCTTGTTAGTATGTTAAAATAAGCGTCTTATAGCTTCGTAATTACAATTGTTACCTAACCTATTATAGGTATAGGTTAGGTAATAATTGTGATTACGAAGCAATAGATGCTTATCTAACATACTAACAAGGTTGGGTAAGGTCGGTGTTTTCTATGAAGATTTTCAAGGGAAAACTATTATGTTAAGTATGTCACGTATGCACATATTTAATAAGTCAATATTGACTTATTAAATTTGCGAGGACGGGTTGCCAAACGACAATGTTGTGGCTTTGGGTAATTAGATGGACCTAATTTCGTTATAAAATTATTTATTTCAGAGTAAGAGTAGATTTCTTCATGTTGTACATTCTGCACCAACATTATAGTGAGTAAATATATCATAGTTCTTCATTACTTACATAATGCTAGGTGGCTTTGGGTAGCTTTGGGTGGCTTGGGTAATTAGTTGGACCCCGAAAATTTACCTTACCTTGAGGTGTTTACCTTGAGATGGTTTCGGGGCTTAGCGTCCCCGCGGCCCGGTTGTCGACCAGGCCTCCTCACACCACCAGACCTTTACACCAAGTAAAGAATAGTTCTTAAGTCATCATCATTACTGGAGTGATCTCCACCATATATGACCAAGATATTGACTAGACCTAGAATCAGTTCACTTAAAGATATAATCGCTGGAGCACTAACTCTGGACAGAAGAGCCTCCAATAGCACCAGGTGGACTCATTGTGTGATAAACACCATCAATACATTCGATATAACAAACACGGTCACTGAGAGAGGTGTCGACGAGTACATGCAGACTTTGTTATGCAAGCCCCTTGGGAATCTCCGCCAGCAGACTTTAAGATTATGGTTATTGAAGGAAAAAGAACCAGACAAATCCTCATCTGCTACGTAACATTGCACAGATGCATGTAGAAGCAAACTTGGCATCCGACAGCTTCACATACTTCACAGATGGATCAGTAGACCAGCAGGGACAAGAACCGGAGCTGCAGTTAAAGCAGGAAACTCTGTAAATAGTTGGAGGCTCTCAAATGGTGTTCGACTTTACAAACAGAGATGCTAGCCATTCAAAAAGCTTTGGAACATGCTCTTGCTGAACACCGACAACATGTTATCATACATACAGATTCGAGAACCGTCATTGAAACCTTGCAACAAGAACACATATGTGATAACATACATCTGATCACAAATGTCATATCATTAATGCAAACACTCAAACGACAAGGCCGACGGGTACTTATCACTGGGTGCCAAGTCATGTGGGAATAATAGGAATGACATTGCAGACGAAGCTGCAAAACTTGCAACTAAGAGAAGAAATGTAACATTTACATACCACAGAATCTATCACATTAAGAAAGTAATTAGCGACAAAGCAATGCAAAAGATGTACAGTGACCACAACACAGCAGTTGCAACATCAGGATCTGCGGGTTGGTACAAGAATTCAACCAACTACGAACCACTTAGTTTGATGAAAGGGAGCAGTAGAGCAACACAAGTACACTTACATCGCATCAGGCTTGGATACCCATGTGCATGGGAAATAGGCTTACAAGTTCCGGAAGATGAGAGGAAATGTCAACACTGTGGAGAAATGCCCGACAGACCACTGGAACATTATCTAACAGTGCACAGTTTACAAACCCATTAAGATTTCAACTTAGATTCAACAGAGCAGAAGAAGTTGTTAATTAACACATATGGCAAAATCTTACTGAAGCGACCATACGAGTAATATACTCATACTCCGCCCAAGTAAAACAGAAACAAGCAACACTTAGTGGGCCAGCCAGAGGCTTAGAACCCGTGCAGGAATATCCCTGCAAAAAAAAAATCCACCATATTATATTATATATATATTATATATATATATATATATATATATAATATATATATATATATATATAATTTATAATCTATATATATATATATATATGTCGTACCTCACCTATTTGTACTCACCTATTTGTATATATATATTATATATATTAGTATATATATATATATATATATATAAGGTACAACCCTTATGGTT
>WNGS01004511.1:9560820-9571237 GCA_020271785.1 Procambarus virginalis
TCAGAAGAGAATGCTCTCTTATAATGAACAGGGTCTCCACACAAGGGACAAATTGGGACATCTCGCTAGAGCACTTCGAGGGACGACGTCCAAATTTCCATCACCTATTTCAAAGGCTGTAGGCAATGATAGTCTCTGTCTGTAATATATGTTACAATTCACTTCCCTCACCCTCTCGAGAGATTTAAAAGTTTAATTTACCTGAGAGCCACACTTCTCAGTGGTCTCGATAGGGACAAGAACCCGGCGGCTTGTCAAAGGTTCCGACATTATTCCTGAGAATTATATTTAGATGACTTTTAAACTGAAGTCATATTTATGAAGCCGTCAACTTAACATTGACGGCTTCGTTAAGTTTTCTTCAAAATGTATTTATTCAAGAGAAGAAATGTACAGAAAAGCTTAATTTTAAACTACACTATATAAAAACCTGATATAGAAATTCACACTTACTGATCGGTATAAATCAAATGAATAATACGAAAGCTGAAATCTTTTATATTGCTTATGAAATGCTTGGCGTTAAATTTTTCAATTGTTTCACTTCTCAAAGAAATGTTTACATTTTAAGTAAAAATAAGGTGGTTCCAAAAATCTTTTCTGAGAAACCAATCCATTGTACTGTGTCCAGATAATTAAAATAATTTATAAGCAATGTAGCTATAATTGCTTTGTCGTTATATATACTTTCTACACCATTTTTTTAATTATTATTACAGCATTGGTAGTGGTGATTCTGTATTGGTAGGTATTGAAGACAATCCTGAATTTAAGAATAAACAACATATGGATGTGTACTCTGGCTTTGAGAATGGTGCTTTGGTCGCTCAATTGACCAGGTGTCGGCGCCCTCAGCGCTGAGTGGAGGTTCAAGGACCAATCCTCTTCTTCAGCTGCAGGAGAGTGGAGGTGAGGCCATAATTCACTGCTCAGTTTACACAAAGTTTCCTGCTACTTATTTGATATATTTACCGATACCCTTATGTATCTGAATCGTATATTATGGATTCAAAATGTCTTTATAACGCAATACTATGAATTAATTGACTAATCTGACGCAAAATTTTATCGGTTGTGAAATTGGTATTTTAATGTCTTCCAAGATGTTGCCAGAAACTTCACTAAACTTTTCCAATTGTTTTTCTCTCAGAGGATCACGACCTGGCTGATGGTGTACCGGATTACAACTTCGGCAAAGGAAGTGAATCAAATGGTTCAGATGATGAATCATTTCATAAGAACGTTAATTCCAATTTTTCCTTTGGTAATTAGACATCCTGACTTAAGAGCTATAGTAGATAACTGAAAATAAATTGTCTTAATCCTATCCTTCCTTTATAAACGCGCGCGCGTGCACGCGCGCACACACACACACACACACACACACACACACACACACACACACACACACACACACACACACACACACAAGTAAGCCTAAGCCTCAGAAACCTAAGTAAGGAGGCATTTAGGGCTCTTTACACTGCCTACGTGAGGCCAGTCTTAGAGTATGCCGCCTCATCATGGAGTTCCCATCTAAAGAAGCACATAATGAAACTGGAAAAGGTTCAGAGGTTTGCAACGAGGCTCGTCCCAGAGCTACGAGGGATGGGGTATGAGGAGCGCATGAGGGAACTGTGCCTTACGACACTAGAGAGAAGAAGGGAGAGGGGGGACATGATAGGAACGTATAAAATACTCAGAGGGATTGACAGAGTGGACATAGACGAAATGTTCACACGGAATAGTAACAGAACGAGGGACATGGATGGAAGTTAGAAACTCAGATGAGTCACAGAGATGTTAGGAAGTTTTCTTTTAGCGTGAGAGTAGTGGGAAAATGGAATGCACTTAAGGAACAGGTTGTGGAAGCCAATACTATTCATAATTTTAAAACCAGGTATGATAGGGAAATGGGATAGGAGTCATTGCTGTAAACAACTGATGCTCGAAAGGCGGGATCCAAGAGTCAATGCTCGATCCTGCAGACACATATAGGTGAGTACACACATATATACATATATATATATATATATATATATATATATATATATATATATATATATATATATATGTATGTATATATATATATATATATATATATATATGTATGTATATATATATATATATATATAATATATATATATATATATATAATATATATATATATATATATATATATATATATATATATATATATATATATATATATATATATATATATATATATATATATGCACATTTGTTCACCATGCCAGTTAGTTTAGTTTAGTTCATTTATTATGCACCCCATACCCATCCCGTGGGCGGTAGTGGAAAGGGTTACAGAGGCACATAAGCCACCAAACTAGTCTCAGAACTTAGAGGTTATGAGCTACGAGGAAAGGCTAAGGGAGCTAAACCTCACGTCCCTGGAAGACAGAAGAGTAAGGGGAGACATGATAACCACCTACAAAATTCTCAGCGGAATTGACAGGGTGGACAAAGACGAACTATTTAGCACGGGTGGAACACAAACAAGAGGACACAGGTGGAAATTATGTACCCAAATGAGCCACAGAGACATTGGAAAGAATTTGTTCTGTGTCAGAGTAGTTAACAAATGGAATGCATTAGGCAGTGATGTGGTGGAGGCTGATTCCATACACAGTTTCAAATGTAGATATGATAGAGCCCAGTAGGCTTAGGAATCTGTACACCTGTTGATTGACAGTTGAGAGGCGGGACCAAAGAGTCAAAGTTCAACCCCGCAAGCACAACTAGGTAAGTACATATACATATATATACACATGCATTTCTACTTACAGTATGTGAAACTTGCTAATTTATAAAGTCGTGTGTGAATTCAACTGTCTAGGGACATCTCTGCCAAGAATATTCTCACCTCTTACAAATGAGACAACCCATCCTCCTGCACAAGCAAAAAGTCAAATACTGACAGTTTTTGTTTACCAGATTATGCATTTTTTTAACTTGTCCTTAGTGATATTTAGCGCCCTATGATTAGTCCACACACTTGATGGTGCCACATAGCGTTCCCGGTTTGGTGTCTTCTTTTGATAATTACTCAGCAGCAGGTTGGGCTGAGCGGGTGGGACCACTCCCAGCCGAGTTTGTGCCCAGTGGGTGTTTGCGTCGTCCCCGGCTGCATTCATAATGCCAGGCATTAACTATATATGAGAAAGGTTCTGTTTTGAATTAACAGAATGCTAAAATTGATGAATGCGTCTTTGAGGTTCACCGCTGGATGGAATGGACTTGGTTTGAGGACGAGTTGGGGAATAGTTAATTTAAGGTGAAAATATTGTAAATGGATGGTATAATAATTCAAGGATGGGAGGTAATAATAATAAATAGGAGAAGTAACTTGGCAAATGTATGTGATTTGTACCAGAGAAGTCAATTTCTGCAAGTATCTTGTAGTCTGCCTTCACCTGCACTTATTCTTGGGGAAGACAGACTACAAGTATCTTGTAGTTTTTCTCCCCAAGAATAAATGCAGGTGACAGATACCCGATGCTTGCTGGGTGTCATTCACAGCTGCAGTCATCTGTGCAGAACTCTCATCAAAAGCTTCTCTTGACCGTCCTGTGTTTAAAGATATTGCCTTACACGATTCTTGAATAGGCATGCATATCCAAGTGTGTGTGGGAGGGGGGGGGGGGGGTCAATAGGAGATGGAAGAGCGAGGAGAGTAAAATGAAGGTGAAGGGACGGGAGACTGATGAAGAAAAGCTTCGGTTGGTCTATGTATACTGTATTACTGAACTGAAGAGGCGCGTACTGAATAACTGAGGGAATACTGTATCGATATACTAAAATGGTACTAAAATGGGCTATCGTCATTGTGCAGCGTGCGGAGATATGCAAATAGTGGATTGGCGTTTTATGGTAAATAATCAGACGCAATTAATGTTGTATTATAGAAGTTTTTTATAACAAATAGATAATTGGATATTTAATCGTTTTTGTATACTGTAATAATAGATTTTTACTCTTTGTTTCTTCAAACTTTATTAGCTTACGTCTCTAAGAACTTCCATTAATTTATGTTCAAAACATCTAAGAGTACAGTATATGTTTGATGATGTGTTGCAATCTAGAACCGCCTCGAAATATATATAAATATATAAATATATATAAATATATATATATATATAAATATATATATATAAATATATATATATAAATATATATAAATATATATATATATATATATATATATATATATATATATATATATATATATATATATAAATGTATATATATAAATATATATAAATATATATATATATATATATATATATATATATATATATATATATATATATATATATATATATATATATATATATATATATGTCGTACCTAGTAGCCAGAACGCACTTCTCAGCCTACTATGCAAGGCTCGATTTGCCTAATAAGCCAAGTTTTCATGAATTAATATATTTTCTCTATTTTTTTCTTATGGAATGATAAAGCTACCCATTTCATTATGTATGAGGTCATTTTTTTTTACTGGAGTTAAAATTAACGTAGATATATGACCGAACCTAACCAACCCTACCTAACCTAACCTATCTTTATAGGTTAAGTTAGGTTAGGTAGCCGAAAAAGTTAGGTTAGATTAGGTTAGGTAGGTTAGGTAGTCGAAAAACAATTAATTCATGAAAACTTGGCTTATTAGGCAAAACGGGCCTTGCATAGTAGGCTGACAAGTGCGTTCTGGCTACTAGGTACGACATATGTATATATATATATATATATATATATATATAATATATATATATAAATATATATATATATATATATATATATATATATATATATATATATATATATATATATATATATATATGAAAAAGGTGTTTATATAAAGCATCATTTGAACATACGAGTGATGCAAACGTTAAATATGGACTTGATATATTGTAGCCTTCCAAATATATACAGCTTAGATTAAATGGGGTCGCACAACAACTTTGTTAAAATACTATATTACATTACGTAAGATAGATTTATGGCCTTTTAATAATGTTTAAATGTTTATAAATTTCACATTGATTTAAGTTTTAGTAGCCTGTGTGGTATTATAATATTGTACATGTATT
Organism: Procambarus virginalis; assembly: GCA_020271785.1. Classification (NCBI taxonomy): domain Eukaryota; kingdom Metazoa; phylum Arthropoda; class Malacostraca; order Decapoda; family Cambaridae; genus Procambarus; species Procambarus virginalis. The sequence goes on from WNGS01004511.1 coordinate 9,565,932, forward strand.
TATAATTTATAGAAAAATAAAAAATTATGCAGATTCAAAAAATATTAATCGCAGTATTGTTCATTGGCTGTCTAACAATCATAAATTAAGGTTAATTTCCATAATTCTTTTTATATCCTTGATAAGAAATCATAAACAGAGCAGAGCACTCGGGCTAAAAGCAATTTACCATATTATAAATAAGGGTGAGTAAACCAATTGTTTACAAACTTTGTATCTGAAAAATTCTTCAAATTCAATACCTTAAATATATAACATATATATATCTTACCCAACTTTTTAAGACTTTTAAGATTGCCGCCTTAATCACATTTTTACCAAGTTCTCGGTGAATTAAATGAACAAATCCACAAGGGCCGTGACGAGGATTCGAACCTGCGTCCGGGAGCATCCCAAACACTGCCTTAATCGACTGAGCTTGTCTTGGTGAATTAGTTTACTGTTTGCACAGTAACCCCGCCAATGCTAGCCTTAAGCTGACTGAACAACCAAAACGCTATACGTGTTAAGAGGCTTTCCGAGAATGTAAAAAAAAAATATGAATATTATGTAATCTCACAAACCCATTGTATCTTTTGTAAATAAACAAACATTGCCTACGGCACCACACCAGACACGGGAACGACACGTTGTTGAAACTATGCACACTTACGAACTGACCAGTGAACTGCTTGATCAGGCAGAAACAATGGACAGTTCCTTTCACCCTGATGCTCCTGTTCATCTAGCAGTAAATAGGTACCTGGGAGTTAGACAGCTGTTACGGGCTGCTTCCTGGGGATTTATAGCAAAAAGGAGGCCTGGTCGTGGACCGGGCCGCCGGGACGCTAAGCCCCGAAATCATCTCAAGATATCCCCTATTATTTTTATTCTTCTGCTTGTTAACGTCAGATTTGTTTGAATATGTCTCATTTTAAATTCAAACATTAAATCATATGAATTGGACAGTTAACGAAGATAAATTAGTTCACGTGTAAGATATTAGTCAATTTAAAACAGGATAACTCATTGACAAGTTCTTAATAGTCTTGCAAATAAAAAAGCCTATTTAAGATAACCAAAGCTATTCCATGGCACAACAAATTTGGATATCTTTTTGCTCAAGGGTTTTGAACAAATGTCTGCTTACTGTATTTACATGTCTTTTTGTTTTTCCTCTGATATACTATATTTATGTTAAATGTTCACATAATATAGTTGCTTGTCACTGACCTTCCTGGTGTGCTATATGTTATCTTGAGATTAAGGCGCCTGGCATTGGACCCAGTCAGGTACAGTAATTCAGCACAAAGTCTGTGCTGATTCTCATCAATTAGTTCTTGTATCTATAACACTTAAGATATAGCAATGTTGACACTGCATTATAATTATTCTATTATCAGCGATATATCCTAAAACGTGACATTTCAAACATCAGGAAGCACATGCTAAAACTTGTAGTAGTGTCTCGAAACAGACAAATTTATTACCCCTATACATCACATAACTCTTTTTAAACCTATCCAAACCTTCCGTAACGAAAATAAGATAAACATTATTTTATACATGAGGTGCACGAGGTGTGACGTCACTGACATCTTAATGTTCATGCTGATACAGGTTTCAGATCCTACTGGAAACTTGGCCAAAAGATTTATCCTTAGCTCACGAAGTGTAGTTAAAAAATAATCTAACTCAAGATTATACAGTACTAAATTAACCACCTGCTGGCTGGCTGGCTCTCTCACACGCACAAACATCAACACGACTTTGGACCTGGGAAATTATGCCTAACGAACCTTCTGGAGTTTTACGATAAGGTAATGAAAATAAGGCAAGATAGAGAAGGCTGAGCAAATTGCGTATTTCTGGACCGCCAAAAAGCCTTTGATACAGTACCAAACAGGAGGTTACTATACAAACTTAAAGAGGCAGGCGAAAGTAAACGGAAACACACTAACATGGGTAAGGTTATTACCTAACAGAGGAGTCAGTGTGATAGTGAGGGGCGAGAAGTCGGACTAGCAGTCATTCAAGCGGGAGACCTAAAGTGTCGGTGCATTGACCAATACTATTCTTTATTTATGTAAATGACTTAACTGTAGGAGTTGAATTATATTTGTCAATGTTTCCAGATATTTGAAACTAATGAGAAAGGTTGAGACAGATGAAGCTTCTCCAAGATGACTTAAAGAAGCTGCAGAGCTAGTCCCAGAAATGGCTCCTAGAGTTCAACCTTAAGTTCAGCCGCAAGTTCGCCTTAAGTGTAAGGCGATGGAAATGGGATCAGGAGCCAGGAGACTGAAAAGCCAATACATGATGAAGAGAAACTATCTCCCTATAATGACTAGAGAAAAAGAACTGGGAGTGGACATAACCCAAACCTGACTCCAAAGGCTCATGTAAATAATGTCAGTTGCATACTCTATGCTAGCAAAAGTCAGAACATCCTTTAGGAACTTAAATACCGATACGGAGGCTTTTAGATCACTGTATCCACCTTAAGACCAGTTTGAGAGGTATGCCACCCCATTGATCTACCTACAAGGTAGGTAGACCTCATTGTGGATCCCCTCATCGTAGTCCTAAGGTCCAGGTTTGATCCCCAGCAGAGGCAGAAACAAATACTGTAGGTAGTTTCTTTCACCCTGGTGCTGCTGTTCACCTAGCAGTAAATAGGTACCTGAAAGTTAGACAGCTGCTACGGGCTGCTTCCTGGGGGATGTGTGCATGCCACGTGTTAAGAGAAATATATGTAGTAGACATAATAGAGGAAAAAAATTTGGTTAGAAAGGCAGGGTCCAAGAGCTAATAGCTCGATTTTGTAGATACAAATATACACGGAGCGGGATAGTGAAGTACTAAAGAAACTTCATAACTTTTGTGAGAAATCTTTGAAAGTGCGCCAAGAAATAAGATTACAAAATACATGGAATCACAGCATCTCCATAATCCTGGAGAACATGGTTTCAGAACATGGCGCTCTTGCCTATCGCAGTTGCTGGACCACTATGACATGGCATTAGATGCCATAGAAGACAAACAAAATGCTCCTGTAATTTACACATTTTTCACCAAAGCCTTCGACAAATGTGACCATGGTGTTATTGCACACAAAATACATTCAAAGGGAATTACCAGAAAAATAGGCAGATGGATCTACAATTTCCTTACTAAGAGAACCCAATGTGTAATAGTCAACAAAATAAAATCCGGTCCATCAACTGCGAAGAGCTCAGTCCCTCCAGTACTTTTTCTCATCCTCATATCAGACATAGACAAGGACACAATCTATAGTACTGTATCTTCCTTTGCCGATGACATTAGGATTTTTATGACAGCAGACACAGGAAACCTCCAATCAAATGTAAATCAGGTCTTTCTATGGGCTACAGAAAATAATATGGTGTGTAACGAAGTTAAGTTCCAGCTCATGCACTACGAAGAAAATAAAAATAAAAATGGAAAGCACATACAAAATGCAGTCAAATCATAACATAGAACAAAAAGGCAGTGTAAAGGATTTGGGTGTACTCATGTCGGAAGACCTTACCTTGGTTATATCTTGCTCTTGTTAGGCCCCATTTAGATTATGCAGTTCAGTTTTGGTCGCCATATTATAGAATGGATATAAATTCACTTGAACGTGTCCAGCGAAGGATGACTAAGTTAATTCCCCAAATTAGAAATCTTTCATATGAAGAAAGATTAACAAAGCTTAAGTTGCATTCACTGGAAAGGCGAAGAGTTAGGGGTGACATGATAGAGCTTTACAAGTGGATGAATGGACATAACAAAGGGGATATTAATAGGGTATTAAAAGTATCAACACAGGACAAACGCAAAACAATGGGTATAAATTGGAAAAGTTTAGATTTAGGAAAGACTTGGGTAAATACTGGTTCAGTAACAGGGTTGTTGATTTGTGGAACCAATTGCCTCGTAACATTGTGGAGGTGGGGTCCCTCGATTGTTTCAAGCGTGGGTTGGACATGTATATGAGTGGGATTGGGTGGTTATAAATAGGAGCTGCCTCGTATGGGCCAATAGGCCTTCTGCAGTTGCCTTTGTTCTTATGTTCTTAAAGAACACAATAAAGTAGCCGTCACAACTGCAAGAAAAATGACAGGTTGGATAACAAGAACCTTTCACACTAGAGATGCTATACCGATGATGATACTTTTCAAGACGCTAGTGCTCTCTAGAGTGAAACACTGTTGCGCAATGACAGCCCCTTTTAAAGATGGAGAAATTGACTAGGGAAAGGATAGGTCCATTAAAAACTGAGACAGGTCAAATAACAGATAGTGATGAAGAGATGAGTAGTATTTTTAATAAATATTTTGTATCTGTATTTACTAAAGAGGAACTTAACAATATGCCTTCAGCCCAACAAGTCTATGTGGGTGGGGACGAGGACAGGTTGACGAGTTTAGCAGTTACCAGGGAGGATGTTCTTAAACAAATAGTAAAACTCAAACCAAACAAATCCCCAGGGCCGGATGAAGTGTTTGCCAGAGTGCTGAAAGAATGCAAAGAGGAGCTTTGTGACCCACTGTCAATCATATTAATAAATCAATAGAGTCAGGCACAGTGCCAGAGTTTTGGAAAGTTGCTAATGTGATACCAGTTTTTAAGAAAGGAGATAGATCACTTGCGTCTAACTATCGACCAATTAGCTTAACGTCTATTGTGGGAAAGTTACTCGAATCTATAATAGCAAATAAAATTCGTCTTCATCTTGAAAAACATAAATTAATAATTGAGTCGCAACATGGTTTTATAAATGGCCGTTCATGTTTAACAAATTTGTTATCTTTTTATTCTAGCATAGTTGAGGCAGTTGATAGTGGTAAGGATTGTGATGTTGTGTACCTTGACTTTAGCAAAGCTTTCGATACAGTGCCACATGAAAGACTGATTAAAAAGATAGAGGCTCATGGTATTGGGGGTGCTATATTAAGCTGGATTAGGGCATGGCTATACCAAAGGAAACAGAGTTAGTATAAATGGAGTCAAGTCAGAGTGGGAAAATGTTGTAAGTGGAGTGCCTCAAGGCTCTGTCTTGGGACCTCTGTTGTTTATAATATATATAAATGATTTAGATTCAGGTTTGAGTAGCAACATTTGCAAATTTGCCGATGATACGAAATCGGTAGGGAAATTAATTCGGAGGAGGAACTATCACTTCAAGTTGATCTAGATAGGGTTTTGAAATGGTCAAAGGACTGGCAGATGCAGTTTAATGCTGATAAATGTAAAGTTCTGAGGCTAGGTAATGATGATAGAGTTACAAGATACGAGCTAGATGGTGTTGAGATTGCGAA
>WNGS01004511.1:9588619-9608619 GCA_020271785.1 Procambarus virginalis
GTGTGTGTGTGTGTGTGTGTGTGGGTGTGTGTGTGTGTGCTATTTAAAATATAAACTCACCCACTAATATCGATACTAATGAGACTGTCGTCCTTATATGCCTTTGAATTCTCATAGTCAATACTGAAGACGATCTCTGCACCGGTATCTTTGTCTTCTGCTTGGACAGTGCCAACGGTGGTTCCTGCGGCATTGTTCTCCTCAACCGACCAGGATGGCTGAAAATGATAGAGTCAGATCAGAAATCTCTCAATGTTATGTACCTCTGAACTGCACTCACTAGAATGTCATACTTTCATCCAGGTGATGTTTAGTAGCCTATTATTAACAAATTTTCCAGTAGACGCTATAAAATATTTCTCGTGAGCTCGAGACTGAAATTTGTTTAGTTTCAATATAATATATTTTCTCCATTTTTGTTTCAGGTTGGTATTACATCAGTCGATTAACCTCTTACCAAAATAACCGTCTTAATTAATAACGTGTTTCTCTCGCGGCACTGGTGTGGGAAAATCTGACTCAAATTATTAATAGAAATAATCATTACTTTCGATAGCTGTGAAGGATCACCACTTTTTGTGAAAAAGTGGAAAACTAAGTAGAGCAAGTGGGCTGAAATTAAATCCAAGAACTAGTGTCCTATGGATGGTAATAATTAATAATGTGGTAAATGCATTAAAGGTACTGTATATTATAATCAATTATGAGTTAAATTCACTCACCCAAATTGGGGTGGTACAGGCGCTAAGTAATAAATCAATCACTAGCACTAGTAATCTGGTGCTGGTTCTTCACCAGAAATGAAATATGAATATAATCAAAATGGTTCTATAATAAATTAGAGATAAATTCATCTCAATAGGCTATAGCAATGTGAAATAATTTATAGCAAATATAAGGGGTTAGTTGATATGATCCCAATAGATCATTAATGTAACTAATTTGTTAGTATTCTACAAACAAAGGTTAACAGCTTAGCTGTAAATAATAAGAGACGTGAAGTCGGTTGCCATGCTCCACTGATGACTTGTTGAATCAAGTAAATCTCCTTTATGAGATTTGTTGAGTTTATAAGATTTATGAGTGTGTTGAATCAATCATCTCCTTGCTCGACGTGGACTCTGGAGCTTAAAGGCTCCAGAGTCAAAACACTGTAGAATTCTTCTACGTAATGAATAATAAGATATATCTAATACTGCAGAATTCTTCCACAAGAGAAATAATTTATATATCTGGCACTGTAGAAGTAAGTCTTCTACAGAAAATAATGAATATCATTTCCTAAATAAATTACGGAAACTGCTAGAGAGGAAACGTACTGGGTTTTGTTTTTATATATACGGCCTAACGACAACTAGCCTAAATGTTACTGTGATCACATAAAACAAAAAGGAAATAATAGTTGCTGAGCCGCGTGTCCGTTGATGGAGAGAACTGTGCCAATCCTTCGTCCTCAGCTGCTACGCGAAGGACGTTGACTACGGCATTGGAATTACACTCGTTCCAGGACACAGCTGTTGTTTACTAAAATAATGTGGCACCGATGTCACAGATGTAGGAGCGAATAATAAGGCGTTCTTCACGAGAGACTCCGTGCAAGACGGCTGCAGTCGCTTCTCTCTGTACTAATGGCGCACGAGTAATATGGCGTCCAAGCAAGTCGGTGACGCTACTCTTTCCTTCCTCATACTTTTCTTTGCGCACGCAAAAGGGCACAGTGTGTTGAAACGGAGAATTATACTCCTAATAACTTCTCAACCATGCGAGACATTAAGACTAGAATATATTATGAGGAAGGTAATATTAATGACATCCTCGACGTATAATTATTAACATGAAGCTGTTTTCATGTCGCCGAAAATGCATGAAAATGGGTGGGGAATTTAGTTACTCCATGTCAACTCTAAGATAACAGGAGATTGTTGTTAAACAGTGATCTTTTAGCTAATAACACGCGATTATCTGATCACTGGTTGAGAAAGTGTCAGCTAATGTTTCTATGAAAAGAATACTGATCCAGAGTGAGAATATAATTTAATCCTCTGTAATGTAGACGTTATCTTTCCCGATGCTAAATATTGGACATATCCACGCCAGGCATGCAAATATTCGGCAAAATATTTGGCGTTGAAGGAAAAGATTGAATATAATTAATCTACGAGTTAGTAAGATTAGTAATTACTATGGTTAATACAATGATGATGTATTATAATACAAAAATGATGTATAAGTGTTGAATAATTTCCAACAACAGGTACCCTGTGTATATATTAAATATACATATGTAAATAATATATATAAGTTATATTGAGGTCTGCGTCAAGGACGAACTACTGACCCGCCCCAGGATACAACCCCCCATAGCAATTGACTGACTCCCGGGTATCTGTTTACTGTTAGGTTAACAATGGGCCTCAGGTGATAGGAAACGTGTTCGACCATTCCTATCCGCCTTCGATTCGAACCCGGGATTCCTGATTGTGGGTCAAGAATGAACTGAATGTATTACCGTCGAGACCCTTCTTATTTATATTTCCATAAACACTCGACTCTTCTAACACTTTTTTTCGAAATAGTAAGTGATCATCCACTAGTGATGTGGATGATCAGCACATGTGGATGGTCAGCACATGTGGATGGTCAGCACATGTGGATGGTCAGCACATGTGGATGGTCAGCACATGTGGATGGTCAGCACATGTGGATGGTCATAGTGATATGGAAGCGAGGCCATCGCTTGTCGGTACAACGACGGCCTCGCTTCTTGTAAGGTCGGCGTTCGAAGCCAGGACAACCCAATCCGTTAAAAGTTCGACGTGTCAAGTTAACATTAAGGGACCGTAACACTGACGTTTTCTATGCCTCGGCCTCGATAGGTTAGGTGGGTTGCTTGGGAGGGTACATTCCTTGCCAGGTAAAACAGTTGCAGATCTAGAGAAAGTGGCGGGTTACAGCACTGAAGACTTAGAAAGTGGCGGGTTACAGCACTGAAGACTTAGAAAGTGGCGGGTTACAGCACTGAAGACTTTCTGAAGGAGAGAGTAGCACTGGTGGAGATACACAATTGTTTGAGTGTTCAACGGGAAAGTGGAACACGTGTGAGATTGAACAACCGAGTATGTGTTTCTACAGGAAAGTGGAACACGTGTGAGATTGAACAACCGAGTATGTGTTTCTACAGGAAAGTGGAACATCTGGGAGAAAATGAACTGCTTGAGTGTGTATATAATGCAACTGGAGTGAAGAGAAAAAATTATAATTATTCCCAATGCAACACAGAATAATCTACAAGAACACTCCAATACTCTCTATATAAGAATTGTAAACTTCTTTTAAAATTCATTACAAATAAAAAGGCTACTTGCACATTCCACATATTTTAAAATCTATATACAAACTTGACTTTTTTTTTTAAACACTTACTGCAGTTGTAAATTCTGAAAGTTCGTCCAGTTCCTTTAACTGTCACAAATAAATAGGCTATTTACATATTACACATATTTTACAGTTATATAAACACGATTTGTTTTTCCTAAATACTTACTATAGATGTGAATCTTGGCGGCTCGTCCACAATATCTTCCACAATAATATGTATTTGACATTTGCCTGTGTTGCCAGACGCGCTTCCAAGCTCATCTCTGGCCTCCACGTCACAGGTGTAGGAAGTTTTAGTTTCGTAGTCCAGCGTTGATGTCAAAGTCACTTCCCCAGTCACATTGTCAATGTGAAGCACATCTATGCAAGACGTGAGATAATACCTGGAAATATGTCATTAATGATTATTCAGAAGCAATGCTTGTAGCCAACTGCACGAAGCATGTGCTAGATTTGATATAGAGGAACAAAGGTGTGAAAGGCTTCTTTTGAAGAAAAAAATTTCGCCAAAGAGAGTTTTCTCAAATCTCAATTTTGTTTAAATCTATGTACATAGTCCTCATGTCCCAGTTTATAACCTGCCCTCATATCCCAGCTCTTAACCTGTCCTCACATCCCAGCTGAAATCCTATATTTCAAGAGTCTATAAGATGAAGGTTTTTCAAAATATTGCAAGAAAGAAATATAGACAATAGTGGCTCTATTGCTGCTCTGCTCAACTTCAAGCTCTGTTTAGTTTAGCTCTACAGCTAAACATTTATGCTTAATCCTAAGTAATTTAGGATCTATGGCGTCACAACAAGGCGTTCCGGAGATACTTAACGGAAACCAGTTGGAAGAATTACATAAGTCAACAGGACAAAACCATAAGGTATTCCTAACGAGGTCCGTAATTAGAAAAGTACATTACTTAAGAACATAAGAATAAAGGACACTGTAAAAGGCCATTGGTCAATTCGACGCAGCTCCAATATTTATTTGCACAAAAAAGGCATTCATTTATGTCTAGCCTACGCTTGAAACAATCCAACTATCCCATGTCTATTATGTTAAATAGTTGATTGTCAATGTCACTACCATTAGGGGAAGGGAACCAGCAGGAGAAAACGCCAAGCCGTTACGACTATATAGCCCTTGGAAAAAAAATTAGGGATGGGACGGGGGGAAACACTACCGTAACAATAATAATAAACAAATAATAATTACTAACAATTATGTACGTTTATGCTTGTCATGGGCGAGCCTCGTGGACCAGACACAAATATATTCACAATTCTATTAATTTTTTTACTAATGAATATTCTTACCTGATACTTTCTGTGTTAAACTCGGTAGAGATGTCAGTATCAGTAGCCTCCACTGTCACAATGGATGTTCCAATGGCTGAAATTTCGGAGACTGGGACATAATAATTGTCCATGGAGAAGGTTGGAAAATTATCGTTAACATCAGATAGTGTGATTAACAAATTCATGTTATCTACATGAGTTACATCTGCAACCTCGGTCGCGGTGATCTGCGGAGAAAATAAGAAAATATTTATAATATTAAACCAAATTACATGAATTATAATTCATGAATTACATGATAACAGCAAATACAAATACTTACTAATTATTGTTTTCTATTTATATTGATAAGAATCTAAGACTATATGATAAAGGAACAGGACAATGAAACTACATGAATAAATGTCGATAATCTATGGGATTCGTACTGAGTTGTACAATATAAAGGGGCCCATATACTCATGTTAGCCACTAATGTGGAACACACTAGGCCACACTAGTGTGGCCATTAGGCCGTGACCACTATTACGACAGTGGTTATAATTCTAAGGTAGAATTTTCCGTATTTCATTAACCTAAAGTTTTGGTAATGTTAAGGAATTCTCAATGGTCAAAGATGTCATAATAGTCTAACTATATATTTGTATTCAACACAACGATAAAATTGTGTGTGTAACATTATAATATTATTTTTAGAACTGTACTTTAATCTGAATCAATCCTATTTTTTTTCAGTGTCCCTCGTTCTTTATCCTTCTCCTTTATTCTTCACCACTCTCCCTCGCTCGTTATCACTCCCCCTCGTTCATTACAGCGCTCAAGACAAACATACCGTAAAACTGAGTGTCTTATTCTGTTGGGTTTCGTAATCAAATGTTGTTCCCGCGTTCATGGCGGTGAGAGTGATCGTGGTGTTGCCCCGGCCTTCTGTGGGACTCACCACAACATCTGCACTGCTTGAAGTCAATGTGTAGTGTCCACTTTCTCTCTGGAATTAATAATAATAGATTAACAATAAATATATAGGCCTAAAATCCTCGCATGAAGAAATTAAAATAAGGTGACGACGATTCCGTCCGTTCTGAAAGATTAAATCTTTGACTCATTTGTTTCTTAAGCTGCTCTAATCATTCTTAAAACGCTAGATAATATTTGATATTCGGATTTAGATAATGCACAAATGAATTTATGCGGATGTGGAGGATAAAGTCACATATATGGATTGTCTAGGTCGGAAAGTGCTAGATATATGGATTATTTACATCGGATAAGTGTCCCATGAAGCTAAGGAAGATAAAGAGATTTTTTTCTCTCATGTGAAACAGGATCAGTCGAGATCATTACAGTCTCTTGTCTTGTTCTTGTACATCACTGACATACAACTAAGTTGTAAAGAAAAAGAATGCCCACACTACTGAGACTCTTCACCATAACTGTCTTGGCATAGTTAGCCTACTCATCAGGTGAAGCCTATTTCTCCATTCACTTTCTCACATACACACTACACACTCACAACTTAAAATTTACTTGATTATAAAAAGTTTGTAGGCAAGTTTAGGAGTCGTTCTCCCTCTTTACCTTACATGTATGGCTTTATTAAAACACATAAACAGAATAACCCAGCAAGGCCTGGCATACAGCTAAAGTCGGAATGAGGCAACAGTCACCTCTCCCTATCCTTCGGCGCTCTCTACAATTAACTTCGGCGCTTTCTACAACTAAGGGGTTAGAGGAACCGTAGAGTAAGGTGTATCCACACACTTATAAATGTCTAGATTCAAGCAGCACGGACTCACCATAGCCCGTGCTACGTGGACTTTTCGCTCTGAGTAGCTAAATCAAAAACACAACAACAACAACAGCCTTGTAAGCAGAGCGGCATCACTCCCTGCCATCAGCTGAATCCCCGGGTGGACACAATGCATCCTAAACTGTATAAAGTTAGAGCTTCACACCTCTATATTTCTTCTTGTTGATAGTAGGTGCAGTTTGCATGAAGGGTTTGTCCTCCCGATGCTGTCCACCAGTACTGATGCTGGTGGACGCGTTTATGTTGATAATGATCGGAGCTACCAGGGTGCTTGTTGCGTTGTGCTGTAGATAGAGGAACGGTGATTAAAACAGAGGTGTGTGTTGTAGGGAGACTTGCTTACACCGTAGGGCGGTGTGTTGTGTTTATGGCGTCAGCTGATCCATGGTGTTGCGACGAGGCATTTGTTTCTGTGTTAGCTGTTGGTGGCGCCTCGTATAAATGTGGCGTGGGTTAGATGTGACCCAATTTGTTGGTCGACTGAGATATTTAGCCAGTGCTTTGACTATTTGGTATTTTCTTGTAACGAGTAACGAGTTTTTCTTGTAACTTCTTTGGAAAGAGTGACATTCTAAAGATCCAAAAAGACGAGGCGGCATCACACCCGACATCACACTTCGAATTCCCACTTCACCGGAGCACCACCTCTATCTAAACTACCCAATATATTTCCTAGCAGAAAGAACACTTTTTTATCAGCAGGGTTAGCCAACTGATAACTGCTGACCGAAAAGAAAGTAAGATCATTCACAACATCGAGAACGAAACCCCATCCCTGGGCGTGTTCGATTTGGTGTTCTGCAGCGATGATAAAACAACAATTTTATCGCCTCATTAGCAGCAGCCAACCAGGCTGCGCACAAGGCTTCTACTGCTTCGACCTAAAGATACCACCAGACCTAGTGAGAAAGGAACGATACCAAGAGCTCTAACAGTGCTTCAAGTGTTAACGAGCTCACCCACCCCACCAACAAGTGTCAGCACCCGTCCAGAAGTGCAGCCTGTGCGCACTGGACCATCACTACTTCATATGCAAGGCAACAACCCATCGCTGCTTGCTCTGCGATGGCGATCACCAGTCAATTTCCTCCCGTTGCCCCCGTAGACAGGAAAACATCAAGGGCCCAGGTTGAAGCCAAGAGAAACAACCCTTCTACCTCCGCGACCAGAGCCCCAGGCGCTCAACCCACCACCTCAGCTCCCACCAACCGACCAGAAGACTTTCCAGTCTTACCAAATAGTGGCTCCTCCCACCAGGCGACCCCAGCCTTCACTATGGGAACCCATGGCCCCACAGGCTCCTTCGCAGCCCCCTGCATCACGTGCAGGCATTAGCCCTGGTCTTATTAGACTAATGGAGAGGCTTGCTAGACCAGATAACCACCGTTTCGTAAGTGAACTGAATGCATTATACCTAACCAATGGCCTGGGCCCCATCATAGCCCCTGATACAAGTCTCACTACTTTCCCTACTACACGCGGGACTTCGACAAAGTTGATCTCAACTCAGACCCTAGCTCTACCAAAGACCCAGGCTACACAAACAGCAGCACCCTATACTCCAGCTCCCAACACTCTTACCATCACCATCTCAGCAGATGCACTAGCAGACGTGCTGTCTACAGATACTAATAGCACCTCCAACGCTCCTGAAATAGCTTCGACCACTAATCCACGACACCTGCAAGACGAAAGACAAAGCCACCAACTACGGATGTTACGGACTCCTCAGACGAAGAAATCTTAGTAGGAGCTCCACCGCCGCAGCACAAATACGACACCTACTTGGTACAAGATTTCCTCATGGAGGCCACCTCACCGAACTCCGACGACAGCACGGCCATGTCAACTCGCAGCAAGTCTCAGCCAAAGAAAAAACGGAAGACCTAGAGGTCTACACTAACCCACCAGCTCAATAACGAGTATTGCTAGCCCTTTGAGGCTGAAATCCACCTTCAAGGCCCCCATCCATCCATAGACCACTAGTATCAGCTATGGGTACTGGTAGTGGCTCGAGGAGCCTCCACTTACCGGCTATTAATGACCGTGCCACCTTTAGGGTGGCTTAATCTTTATCAATCACTCAATCTTGTAAGCTCAGTGTGGCTGTGTCAGTTCTATAGTGTACGCCTGAAGATGTCACATTGCTGACAAAACGTCAAACAATAAAAATGGAGAGATTAAATGATTTAGCGATCAAGGAGTGACCTTGCAAAGGAGGCATGAGGTTGGTTAGAGAAATTTGTTGAATGTCAACCAATATTTTTTGACTAGTTGTATATGAAAAGTGCTGAAATTGTCCCAAGTTTCAGTACTGCAGCGTAAATAGAAAGGGAGATTTTTTTTCAACGTTTTTTACACATTTTCAAGTCTACACTTCAGAACACACGTTTCAGATATAATATTCTGTGACACTTTTCTGACACATTAGCAAATAATAAAGGATCGTTATTATCTCCAAAATGCATCTCTAGGTGTCAGACAAAAATAATAAGCGTGAAAACGAACATATATATATATATATATATATATATATATAATATATATATATATATATATATATATATATATATATATATATATTATTAAATATGACCGAAAAAGTAAGATTAATAATTCTAACACGAATTTTCTCAATAGTTCTTATGTTTCTTTTCACTGTCAATGGTAATTGAAAAATCAATTCTCCAAAATTCATTTTTATTTCTAGTCTGACGCGACACTTGAACGCGTTTCGTAATAACTTATTATATTTTCAAAGACTTTAGTTTACGCACACACAACTATAACCTGCAAACACTAAACAGAGTTCTTACCTATGCTATGATTTAAATAGCTTTCATCTTATATACCCGCTTTTGGGTGAGGTGATATGTTACAACAGTTTTGGATGAGGTGAACAAAACTTTCAACACAAGATAGAGCAAACTTTCAACACAAGACAGAACACGGTGCAATGGGTATAAACTGGGTATTTTTGTCCCCTAACTCTCCTTGCCACTTCGGGGTGGTATAGGGGTTTGATATAGCTCAATTAAAGGGAAGAATGGAAGTAACTCCAAAGGGCCTATTGGCCCATATTTCTTGATACTTCTATATTGGTGCCGAGTCTTGAAGTGGGTAGAATATAGTTGTGCATTAATTGGCTGTTGATTGCTGGTGTTGACTTCTTGATGTGTAGTGCCTCGCAGATGTCAAGCCGCCTGCTATCGCTGTATCTATCGATGATTTCTGTCTTGTTTGTTAAGACTTCTCTGGTGATGGTCTGGTTGTGGGAAGAGATTATATGTTCCTTAATGGAGCCCTGTTGCTTATGCATCGTTAATCGCCTGGAAAGAGATGTTGTTGTCTTGCCTATATACTGAGTTCTTTGAGGCTTACAGTCCCCAAGTGGGCATTTGAAGGCATAGACGACGTTGGTCTCTTTTAAAGCGTTCTGCTTTGTGTCTGGAGAGTTTCTCATGAGTAGGTTGGCCGTTTTTTTGGTTTGGTTTTGAATTTTATTGAAGGTTTAAATTAAGAATTAAGTTCATTAAGAAAAACTATCTGGTCTTTGTCACACGACCATAAGCACAAAATATCATCAACATACCTAAACCAAACTACATTAGCAGGGATAATCCTGGATAAGATTTTTGCTATTTGAACCACTTCCCCGCCGGCACTCGGATGGTAATCTTGGGCATAGCATTTTATCAAATCACCTCATTTTTTGGGGCAACACGTGAGGAACACAAATGCGAACAAGCCTGAGTGGTCCCCAGGACTATATGCAACTGAAATATAATACCAGTTGCATTGCTCCTGGCAGTATGGGTTCGAGTCACTTCTGGGGTGTGAGTTTTCAGTTGCATATAGTCCTGGGGACCATTCAGGCTGTTCGCATTTGTGTTCCTCACGTGTTGCCCCAAAAATTAGGTGATTTGATAAAATGCTATGCCCAAGATACCATCCGAGTGCCGGCGGGGAAGTGGTTCAAATAGCTTCGGCTATCACTTTCTTATGTCTGTCGTGATGGTCAAGCGGATTAAGGCGTCCTGTAAATACCAGTGCATTGCTACTGGCAGTCTGGGTCGAGTCACTTCTGGGGTGTGAGTTTTCAGTTGCATATAGTCCTGGGGACCATTCAGGCTTGTTCGCATTTGTGTTCCTCACGTGTTGCCCCAAACAATGAGGTGATTTGATCAAATGTTATGCCCAAGATTACCATCCGAATGCCGGCGGGGAAGTGGTTCAAATAGCTTCGGCTATCACTTCCTTATGTCCGGTCGAATAGTCCTGGGGACCATCAGGCTTGTTTGCATATATATATATATATATATATATATATATATATATATATATATATATATATATATATATATATATATATATATATCGTGCAGGCCCATCACCTCAACCACCATCCCAAAAGCCCACAGGCAATCCAGCTGGGATGGCCCCATTGTAGACAAAGTTGCTGCAGAGTGCCTGATGCTGCATCAACACAGCACGACATTGCTCGCCTCACAGCAGTAGCAGCCCCTCATGCAGGGGATTTCCTGTTAGCAACCCCAATGTCGGCAACTGGCACGCGTCTCACACCACACGCCCTCCGAATTGCTGTGGCCCTCCGCCTTGCTGCCCCAATCCACACCAGATATAGGTGTATTTGCGGCGAGGTGGTGGCTGACAGGTACGGCCACCATGGCCTACTCTGCCAAAGCACGGGAGGATGGCACTCGAGGCACAGTGAAGTTAACGACATCATCAAGAGGAGCCTCACCACAGCTGGATGCCCAGCTGAGAGAGAGCCTCGTTACCTAACGCCCCGTAACTCTGATGCTCTTATTGGTCGCCCGGATGGTATCACAGTGAACCCCTGGAAGAATGGCAAGCAGTTGGTATGGGACTACACGTGCGTATCAACCCTGGCTAACACCTACATTGACCTCAGTGTTGCACAACCAGGTGGCGCTGCCACCCACAGGGAAGCAGCCAAATCCCGTAAGTATAGAGAACTTGATCACCACTACAATTTTGTCCCCATTGCTTCTGAGACACTCGGCGCCTGGGGTAAAAGTGCTACCAGTTTTTTGAAGGAACTGGGTTCTAGGCTCATTGAAACAACAAGGGACCCTAGAGCTGCCAGCTTTCTTTTCCAGCGCCTCAGCGTGGCGATACAGAGGGGAAATGCGCACTGCATCCAGGGTTCCTGCCCGCCATCTGAGGAGCTGGAGGAACTCGACAGCCTATGATAACCATCTTTGTAACCTATATGTAACTCCTTTTTTGTAACACAGTTCAAATAAAGCAAATATATATGTGTACATACAAAAGAATGGGGGTGGTAGGAGAAGAAAATATTAGTGTTCAGTGAGAAACCACAAGGTCTCCTCTGAATACGTTTTATTTTCTTCTCCGAGGCTATGGGTCCCCACATTGGCACCAGAGGTGGTACCCTCACAAACTTTTATAAATATATATATATATATATATATATATATATATATATATATATATATATATATATATATATTCTTTTTTTTTTTAAAGTTTGTGAGGGTACCACCTCTGGTGCAATGTGGGGACCCATAGCCTCGGAGGAGAAAATAAAAAGTACTCAGAGGAGACCTTGTGGTTTCTCTCCCCATTCTTTTGTATCTTCACACACACACACACACACACACACACACACACACACACACACACACACACACACACACACACACACACACACACACACACACACAGGTCAGGTCATTTAGGTCAGAAACCTAAATGAGGAGGCTTTTAGGGCGCTTTACACTGCATACGTGAGACCCGTCTTAGAGTATGCCGCGCCATCATGGAGCCCCCACCTGAAGAAACCATAAGGAAACTGGAGAAGGTTCAGAGGTTTGCGACGAGGCTTGTCCCAGAGTTACGAGGGAAGGGATATGAAGAGCGACTGAAGGAACTGAACCATACGACACTAGAGAAAAGAAGGGAGAGAGGAGATATGATAGGGACATATAAATACTCAGGGGAATTGACAAAGTGGAAATAGAAGAAATGTTCACACGTAATAATAACAGAACGAGGGACATGGGTGGAAACTGGAAACTCAGATGAGTCACAGAGATGTTAGGAAGTTTTCTTTTAGCGTGAGAGTAGTGGAAAAATGGAATGCACTTGGGGAACAGGTTGTGGAAGCAAATACTATTCATACTTTTAAGACTAGGTATGATAGGGAAATGGGACAGGAGTCATTGCTGTAAACAACCGATAGCTGGAAAGGCGGGATCCAAGAGTCAATGCTCGATCCTGCAAGCACAGATAGGTAAGTACAGATAGGTAAGTACACACACACACATACTCACACACACACACACACACACACACACACACACACACACACCACACACACACACACACACACACACACACACTATATATATATATATATATATATATATATATATATATATAATATATATATAATATATATATATATATATATATATATATATATATATATATGTATATATATATATATATATATATAAGACCCTGCCTGTTGTTGAAAACGCAGCTCCTATAATGTCATATATAATTCATTTATATTATTTCTAAAATTCAAACACCACTTGCTCGAGAATGCAGTTGTGTAAAATAAAACCTTGCAACAGATTTGCGGTGGTTTATAGGGTAGAATGACCTTATAACTAAATTAAAAAGGGCACCTTGGCCTAATGTCCTGCCACAGGACCCTGGCCGCAAAGCCCACCAAAGCAGGAAGATCAACACCGTACCTCATCCATGTCGATAACATAAATAGCCAGAGGGAGCCGAGCGTTATCTGTCAGCTCTGGGATCTCAACACTGACGGTTTCATCACTGAAGGTTGGACTGTTATCATTTATGTCCACTATGTAAATGACAGTAACCTGCAGTGAAGATAAAGGAGAATATTAAGATAAATGGCATTAGAAGATCTTTACAGTGACTATTGCATTTGACCAGGCTAAAATAATTCATGGTTGGATTAAGGTATGATAGTTTATGGTTGGGTTAGGGTAAGATGGTTCATGGTTGGGATAGGTTAGGAGAGTTTATGGTTGAGTTAAGGTAGGAGAGTTTATGGTTGGGTTAGGTTAGATAGGTTGACCAAACCGCACACTAGAAAGTGACGGGACTACGACGTTTCGGTCCGTCCTGGACCTGACGAACGACGAAACGTCGTCGTCCCTTCACTTTCTAGTGTGTGGTTTGGTCAACATATTTTAGCCACGTTATTGTGACTCCTCATCTGCATAGGTTAGATAGTTTATGGCTAGCATAGTTTATGGTTAGGTTAAGATAGCTCATGGTTAAGTTAGACTTGGCCAGTTTATGGTTAGGTTAGGTGAGGATTAGGTTACTTTATGGTTAAGTTCACTTTTAATCAGGTTAAGTTTAAGGATCCATGTAGTCGATGGGTCTTACTTAAGGCCGCAATCTAACTTAGTTTCCAACCATCAAGTGCATTGTAATCCCAAAGAAAGTTCAGGATTAAAGTAAATTCTCTATGTATACATATCCTTGATACCTTGATACCTTGATATCCTTGATACATTAATATATATAATATAAATCTGACGAATGTAAACAAAAATAAAACGTTAATTTAAAATCAACACACACACGCAAATGTTAACATCATCAGTAGCCTATTAGCTGGGTAACTAAACCATCAGACACAAATGATGACCACATCAGTAGCAATCAAGTCCACTCACCTGGTTAGATGAGGTAATGCTACTGTTGGGATCAATAGGAACACCATTCTCATATTCCTGTGCTGTGATAGTTATGGTGAACGATGTTATGCCCAGGTCGACCAGTGCTTCTCGGTCGATCTGTTTGTTTGTTGACAAAGCTCCAGTAATTGCGTCAATTGTGAAGTAATTATCGTCATTCCCTGATAACGAAGCACAAGTGAGAATTATTAAACAATGTCAAGAAGTAATTCTGAACAAGCTAGTCTAGATGGAGAAAGAGTAAAGGATGTCAGGATTGAGTAAATAAATGGATAAAAAGGACTTAACGAAGGGGGATATAAGCAAATATACAAATATATCAACACAAAATAGAACTAGAAATAATGGATACAAACTGGAGAAGTTTAGATTAAGGAAAGAACTGGTTTGTAAAGAGTTAATTCATGGAACAAATTACCGGGTAACAACCAACGTAACGATGTATTTTTTTTTTTACATGCATAGCATGCAAATTAAATACAATAAAAAACAAGACAAGAACATTAAAAAACATAACAAAACAAAACAAGAAACCACCGGCCAGAAGGGCCGATAGCACAGTACAACATATTACAAACACGGTAAATGCACGAGAAATGTAGCATACACCAAGACACAAAAAACAAAACAATGTCAAACAAGCAAGCACAGTAACAGTACAAAACAAAACATCACAAAACAAATCAAACATCAAGAGTAACAATATAAAATATAACAAGAAAATCCCAATATACAACAAAACAAAATAAAAATAACAAACAAGTACAACTTGTAATGCAAGCAGAAAACACCAGTGCAAATGTACACCACAGAAACAAGACATGAATAAAAGCACTCACACCACACCAACCGCCTCGCAACAAACAAAGGAAGAGGCCCAAAATATACAATAATAACAAACGAGCACTCCATGCAATTAAGAAACGACATATAGTAACATAAACAACAAACAAACAAGCACCGGCCTGAAGGACCGGGAACAAAAACACAACATAAAGGACAACAGGAAAATTAATACAAGAAAAACTCACAGCACACAACAAGCCAAAAATACAAAAAAAAAAATCTAGCAACACACAAGTAGAACACACATGGCAAAGTAACAATACAAAAGCAAATACAGAAATAAAAACGCCCTCACCAAACACCTGCTTCGCAACAAATAAGGGAGAGGGACGGGTACAAAAGACAATTGGGCAAACAAAAGGCCATATGGGCACACAATTCTACAGTAACATTGAATCAGCTTACATATTTGCCCGGGAACAAGACCCAGGGGGAACCGCACATTGATCGCCTCCCAAATCAGCCAGTTCCCCCAAGTGGTCTTACCCTCCACCGGGGGCACCATGTTATCCGGAACCCCGGCAACAAACACCTGCATACAGGGAACCCAGATGGTGTCACACCGGAGGCGAGTAACCACCACCCTATGCCATACATTGGGAACCCGCCCATCTTGAAAGTCCTCCGGTACTTCAGACCACAGGAACTCGGCAACCACGTCCTCCAGAACCTCAAGTCGCAACCCCACAGGGGTATCAGCGGCCACAGGCACACCACCAGACGACCGCAGGGAACCAGGGCGGCGCGCATCCTTCCGTAAAGTCACTACCAGGCCACGCCCAGCACCAGCATCCGCACCATCCCTGGCAGCGGAAGCCACCACACCCCACTGCGGAGAGCCCCCTGGCAGGGAAGGAATAGAAGGCACACCCGAGACACGGGCATCAGCACCAGCAGGCACATGAACCTCCGCCACCACCACCCGCGGAGACAACGACGCATCCGGATCCACGCCGTCAACACCTGAAGACCCACAGTCACTGAAGTCCCAAACATCGGCCCAGGCAGTAGACGAACGCCTGGAACGTTTGGGCTCCGGCCGGATATCGTCAGAGCCGGAAGCGGACCCAGAAACACGGGCACCACTAGCCGGACGAACCGACGCCCGACGCAGAACGGCAGCAGCCTCTACCACTGGGGGAACCGGACCACACACAGCAGGAGGCTCCGCAGCCACCCCAGGACCCAGCACAGGAGGGACCCGAGGTGAGGCTGCAGGGCCTGGTCCAGCAGCATAAGACCAGGAAGCAGATGACGACGCCCCACAGGGAGTACCAGGAAGACCCACGGGGGCAGCAGGGCCAGAGACAGGAGCAGGAGTAACATCCGACGGCATCGCAACATCCGGAGGAGGGCCAGCGACAACCTGGGGAACAACGGACGACGCTGGGGGATCCACAGCAGCGAATGGGACGCTCACCTCCTCACCCCCGGAGTCCTCCTCCAGAGGGAGCGGCGGGAAATTCTCCTCCCGGAACATATTCACGGGAGCGACTAGATCAGCAGTACACCCGGCAGCCTGATGCCTCAACAAGCCACACCGGAAACAAGTACGGGGTTGACGGGCATAAAACACCCGCACGTAGTACCCTAGCAGCCAGACAGATGACGGAATGTCCGATCTCAGTCGCATCCCTAGGGTCCGAATGTTGGTCTTCACACCCGAATACGTTCCAGACGATAGCGAGTTCATCCGCACACTGACGACGGAGCCGTACCTCTGGAAGAAACGCCGGAGGAGAGTCTCAGGAAACTCCATGGGGGCGCCATGGACACTAACATACGTCACAGCACCACTACAGTCCGAAATGGTCACAGACCCAGTGCCGTCCTGCAGCTGCAAAGTACGCCCCTCGTACCTCCGGAGAAAATCACGGTACACTGCCTCACCCACAAACTTGATGACACGGCGAGCAGTGACCAGTTTCGACACCATATACGTCCTGGACCGGGACCCTGAGCATGTCACTCAAGACCAAGTCCACAAGCGGGTAACCAGCACTGCCAGTAAACTCCAAACCTATGGAGTTTATCCTCACGACAGCTGGAACATGGCTGCCCATCGCAAACATGCCACGTCCCCACCACCAGGAACAGCAGAGAGGGTAGAGACACCCACACCCCCTGCCGGCGAAAACAGGAACTCACAACGATGTAGTTAGTGGCCATCCAAGATAGCCACTACAACTTTGCCTTCGTCTCATATTTATATCCATCCAAACTCATTCACATATAAATTGCTAATACCATTTCGTGCATAATGAAATTTCAGTCACCTGGACAATCAGAGCGTCGAACCGCCGACCACATGAACAGTAGCTTTACCTACTGAGCTACCAACACACTTTAATAAATATGGATTCTAGAGGCACCAATCTGCTGTCTATATCCACGGTACGGCGTTAGCAATTTATATGTGAATGAGTTTGGGTGGATATAAATATGATATGAACGTAACGATTTTGTGGTCATGTGTTAAAAATGTATGTAGCAGTGCACATAAAAATGCTGGTATATCTATTAGCTGTGATCTTAGTTAGGGTTTATATAGCTAGTTATAAGACACCAACCCACACGTCTGAAGAGAAAGGAAGTGACGACGTTTCGGTCAGTCCCGGACCATTATCGGACGGACCGAAAAGTCGACGTCACTTCCTATATTTTGAGATGTGTAGCCTGGTGTCTAATATGCAGCCACGTTAGTGTGACTTACTGTCCTCTACATAGATAGTTACAGCTGTTAACTATTACCTCAGCTTAGGTTATACAAATACATCCTATAGTTAACTCATCTTCAATGCATCAGGAGAAATCAAACTGAAAGAACAAAATTGATAAAAAAACGCACGAAAAATAACTAATGGTTGTTGTTATTGGTATGTACAACCCGTTCATGTAGCTCTACATATTAGTGTACACTGACCGTCAGTAATGCTGTACTGGACGTCGTTGTTCACCACCACGTCCCGGTCCCGCGCCTCCACAATGAACATTGCTGTCTGCCAAATCAAATTTACCCGAAGATGAGAACACAAATCTAACCAGTGAACCGACAAACAATTTTTTGGTGCACAATTAAATCACAACAATGTATTATATTTCTAACCCATCATGACTGAGTTGGTAGTGCGTGTGCCTGAGGAGTTCAGGAATACGGGTTCGATCTCATCGTATGGTCTCAATATTTTCAAAATTTTGGAGTTATAATTGCAGTGGATAAATGAGTGTTTGATTGTGCTTCTGTATACTCACGTTTGCCTCACACTCTGGTAAATCGTAGGTGGGAATGTAGTGGACCCAGTATGGTGGATTGTCTCCCACGTCAGTAAGTGACACCAGGATGGTTTGCGTCACTTCCTTAGTAGCCTTTCTATCATCAATACTCTGGGGGGGGGGAATGTGTACAATAGTGAAAACCATCAAGTGGCAGCTTTCCTGTTGAGTATATAAACACGCAAGTGTGTCAGCAACAGGGTGTTCCGTAAATATAGACACGAACTGGATAAGCTTAGATTCAGGAAAGACCTGGGTAGATACTGGTTTAGGAAGAGGGTTGTTGATTTATTGGACAAATTACCGGGTAACATAATAGACATGGTATCACTTGGGTTAGAAGTGATACAAAGTTTGAAGTTACAAACATTGGTTAGACTTACATATGAATGAGTTTGGGAGGACACAAATAGGAGCTGCCAATAAACCTTCACCAGTTTCAGTTAATCTTATTTTGTTGCGTTCTTAATAACACTTTCTATAAAACCCAAATATATCTTACTTTCCTTCTAGCTGCAGTACAGACGTTGAAACACGCTATCAGTGTCCTTGCCTGCAGCCCGTTCTCTCGATTTCCTCTTCCGTGAAAACTGCAACTGTTTAGCCTAGCCAAAAGCGTACGAACCAAAGGAACCCACCTAATCTATCCATTGATTACGCTGGTTAGTATGTTTCTGGTTAGACAAAACAGTTGCAATTTTCAAAGCAGCAAATTTAGAGAACGGGATGGCCAAACAACAATCCTCTTGCAGCAACAAAAAATGTAATCATTTTTCTTCTTTAGTAAAAGGTAACTCATAGTCACATACTTACGGTGATTTTAAATGTTAGTTTATAGAACATAAGCTCTTCAAAATCCAGGGGTTCCAATGTGTTCAAAGAAAACTTCATCTGTTTACTAGCCTCCTGATACTCCTTAGTCATTGTAAATTTTTCCTTATAGTCTGTTGATGTCTGAAATAGAGTGAAAAAAAGTAATTAAGAGGAACTGCCAAATAAAACTTAAATAAATAATATGGTAAAGAAAAAAATATTAATATAAATGTCTTTAGTTAAGGTTTTAGATAGAGCAAAAAAAATTATAATACTGATATTAAATCTCAGAATATTGTTATAATTTAACAATAATTAACAGTCATAATTCAACAATATGAAAGAACGAGCTTATTATAGAAATAGAAGATGAAACTTTCTTCAAGTAAACAACAGAACTTTCTTTAGTGTACAAATTTAACTTTCTTCATGTATAAAAGCTTAACTTTCTTCGTGAATACTGTTACGACCAGAGTGGTCAGTTAGGTGATTCGATGAAATATCTCTGTCCACGTTGACTGCTTAGGGGGTCTGCTACTTGCAGTCCCCTTTAGTGTCAGTCATCTAATGTGCTTTGCAAGAGGATACAGTGTATGTGGATGTACCGGTTTACTTATAAAGTGCATGCTCCTTATAGTGCTGTAAATGTGAGTCCATGCTCCTATTACAAGGGAAGTAGTCATGGGCACAGTGCCAATTTTATTGGTGCTGGAGCTCTGATGGGCCTGACAAAGGCCTGTCAATTCCCATCCTGTTTCTGTATATGTCACACGAATAAGTATTTCATGTTTGTACTCACTAATTATCATAAAACATAATTATCAAACAAAT
>WNGS01004511.1:9613619-9617551 GCA_020271785.1 Procambarus virginalis
TCGAACCCAGAAAGCACAACTACCTTCAAGTAGCTGCCATAACTAGTATGCCTTAACCCACTACACCACATCAGACCCTTAAAAGAGATAGAGCTTTCGAAGTATTTACCTCAAATATCTCCACCTCCCAAGGGCGCCAGATTAGTGAGGGGTTACTCAAGCATTTTTCATCAAGCCACTGTCAATGTGGGAGAACTCGTGTCCAGCTATAAGCCTATACTTGCATGAACCACAAGAGAAGATTAACAATCTTTGGACAACACCCACCAGTGGGACTCGAACCCAGAAAGCAGACCCTCTTTTAAGGGTCTGATGTGGTGTAGTGGGTTAAGGCATACTAGTTATGGCAGCTACTTGAAGGTGGTTGTGCTTTCTGGGTTCGAGTCCCACTGGTGGATGTTGTCCAAAGATTGTTAATCTTCTCTTGTGGTTCATGCAAGTATAGGCTTATACATATACATATACATATACATATACATATATATATATACATATATATACATATATATATATATATATATATATATATATATATATATATATATATATATATGATTTAAACAGCTTTCATCTTTCATTTTATACCCGCGTTTTGGGTGAGGTGATATGTTACAACAGTTTTAAATGAGGTGAACAAAACTTTCAACAAGGACAGAACACGAAAACAATGGATATTAACTGGATATTAACTGGGTAAATTGAAGGTATGAATGGAAGTAACTGCGGAAGGGCCTATTGGCCCATATTTCTTGATGTTTCTATATTGGAGCGGGATCTTGAAGTGGGTAGAATTCTACCCACTTCAAGACCCCGCTCCAATATAGAAGCATCAAGAAATATGGGCCAATAGGCCCTTCCGCAGTTACTTCCATTCATACCTTCAATTTACCCAGTTAATATCCAGTTAATATCCATTGTTTTCGTGTTCTGTCCTTTGTTGAAAGTTTTGTTCACCTCATTTAAAACTGTTGTAACATATCACCTCACCCAAAACGCGGGTATAAAATGAAAGATGAAAGCTGTTTAAATCATAGCATAGTAAAGAACTGTTTAGTGCTTTCAGGTTATAGTTGTGTGTGAAAACTAAAAGTCTTTGAAAATATATATATATATATATATATATATATATATATATATATATATATATATATATATATATATATATATATATATATATATATATATATATATGTCGTACCTAGTAGCCAGAACTCACTTTTTGGCCTATTATGCAAGGCCCGATTTGCCTAATAAGCCAAGTTTTCCTGAATTAATGTATTTTCTCTAATTTTTTTCTTATGAAATGATAAAGCTACCCATTTCATTACGTACGAGGTCAATTATTTTTTATTGGAGTTAAAATTAACGTAGATATATGACCGAACCTAACCAACCCTACCTAACCTAACCTAACCTATCTTTATTGCTTAGGTTAGGTTAGGTAGCCGAAAAAGTTAGGTTAGGTTAGGTTAGGTAGGTTAGGTAGTCGAAAAACAATTAATTCATGAAAACTTGGCCTATTAGGCAAATCGGCCTTGCATAGTAGGCTGAGAAGTGCGTTCTGGCTACTAGGTACGACATATATATATATATATATATATATATACAGGGAGGGGGATCCCTCTGACTAGTGCTCTTGCATCTTGGTTTAATTGGAAGAGAATTCCTCCATGTGTCATAATTTCGAGGTTGACTAAAAGAAAAAAAACTTTAGAATGTATTAAAGTTATCATAAATACGTTTCGTGGATGTAGCCACGAAGGCTACATCCCTCGTGGGGACAGGTGTACATGTATACCACGTTCATCCTTCATGGAGGCAGGTGTACATATATACCACGTTCATCCTTCATGGGGGCAGGTGTACATATATACCACGTTCATCCTTCATGGAGGCAGGTGTACATATATACCACGTTCACCCTTCATGGGGGCAGGTGTATATATATACCACGTTCACCCTTCATGGGGGCAGGTGTACATATATACCACGTTCACCCTTCATGGGGCAGGTGTACATGTATACCACGTTCATCCTTCATGGGGACAGGTGTACATGTATACCACGTTCATCCCTCATGGGGGCAGGTGTACATGTATACCACGTTCATCCCTCATGGGGGCAGGTGACATGTATACCACGTTCATCCCTCATGGGGCAGGTGTACATATATCCACGTTCATCCCTCGTGGGGCAGGTGTACTAAATACCACGTTCATCCCTCGTGGGGACAGGTGTACATACATACCACGTTCATCCCTCGTGGGGACAAGTTTTTTTTTTTTCTACCACAGACGTGGCCACACATTTACCATGTTAACCAGCATATATACTTTTCTCTGTCCTCCATGGACAGGGTTAGAGATGTGTTAAACATATTTCAAGGGTTTATTGAACAATCAACCACTGAAGGTGAGTCGGTGCTTTTAAAATGCTAAGCTAACCTATATACGTAAATACAATATTGTGACGGTAAGTGTTGGAGTATGGTGTTCGGCAGTCTTCCAATGGCAGATGTCAATGCCTGTGTCACATACACAAAAAAAAGAGACTGCTTGCCTGATCGTCTGTGGTAAGGTAGGGGAAGACACACAAAACACATAGAATAAACAATGAAATTTATTACTCTAGAAAACAAGTTTAAAATAAGACAATTCCTTGGCTTGGCAAGTGCAAATATAACAAGTGAAAAAACTAATATAAAAATGAATAAGTAATGGTTTTACGTTAACAATAGTACAACAATATATACAAGTAATATAAATGGTGCTGGGAATATAAGCGCAAGCTAGAACCGCTACTTGATACACGAGGATATCAATTAAATGTTCACAGCCCAGAGCACAAGATATTCTGAGGAGGAAAACTGCTGGCCGGCCCCGACGTTGACTCTACGAGGTCCGTGAGTGGTGCAGAGGCTGGAGTGGTGTGGTCTCGATCAGCCAATCAGAAATGCAGGCAGGCGAGCCGACACTGGTAGTTGGCTAATAGAAGTGCAGGCGACGAGCTGGCGGTGAGGAGTGTGGGGGGTGCAGGAGTGGGGGTATGCAGGTGTGTGTGCTGCCTTGACAAACGGTTTGCTACTGCTAAACGTATCTTGAATGTAGCATGGGACTGACTACTATAGGGAAGAGCAGACTCAATCTCTTGAAAGAGATTATCGTCACAATAGAACACAGATTTGCGTATGCCTTACATAAAGTGTTCGATGTGTCTTTTACATAGTGTCATTAACGTACATTTATAAGGTGAAATGTAATTCTGATCAGCTTCCATATATGCTTTATACCCATACATATACATACACACACACATACTACATACATATATACCACATGCATTGACAGACATTTGTCTCATTTGGACAGTATAGATATATACACGTTCAACTGCAGTAAAGGGTTCTCAGTGGCTTCAGGCTGTTTTAATGAAAAGGTCAATGGTCTTTGTCTTATATTATGTCTAGCAGAACCCGTTCACGCGTTGCTGTGGCTCATCAACGCAAGTCCTTCCCACCATTCATCTCTCACCCATCTCCTCGGCCTCCCTACCATTCCCCACTCCACCGTCTCCTCGGCCTCCCTACCATTCCCCCACTCCACCGTCTCCTCGGCCTCCCTACCATTCCCCCACTCCACCGTCCCTCGGCCTCCCTACCATTCCCCACTCCCCCCGGCCCCTCGTCCTCCCCACCATTCCCCACTCCCTCGTCCGATGCCTTCCCAAATGGTCTGATGTTCCCATCAGGAAATTGGGAATATAAAGTGATCTGATGTTCCCATCACTGAAATACAAAAGAAACAGTCAAAAATTAAATGAAAATATGAAAAATAACAAATAAACTATTCTCATGAAATGAACTGTATGGTAAACAACACAGCTCAATTCCAACACAATGTCCCACAAAATAATTCAATAAAAAATAAAATATC